>JAXGGS010098092.1:0-20406 GCA_035585475.1 Armandia brevis | reverse complement strand
TGTGAATGCAGTGTATGTGTCAGCTGATTGGACCGATATACATTTCATCATATATTGTTCCCATCCGAAAATCGCATTACGCTCGCCGCTTATACCCCGGTCAGGGTGATATCGATGTATCCCCCTCTATGCGCGTTATAACCTACCTCCCTCTTCCTACTGGTTGAGGATGTTGAAATGCTCACAATATACACCCGAAACAGGAGCGAGAACAGAGAGGGCTATTCCGCCTTTCATACTCGTGGTAAAAGAGTGCCTCCCACGGGGTAATAACGAGAGAGGTAATCATTAAGCTTGAAACTTCGAACTTACTTATTGAATGAGATTCTTCCTCCTTTGACGGCGTTGTTGACGACAGTTGTAGCGCCCCCAGCGTCGATCGTACCTTTGATGATGAGAGCCAGGAAAGCTGTCACCAGGATCGCCATCTGTGCCACATCCGCCCAGATCACCCCCTTTAGTCCGCCCTGTAAAAAAGCAAGGTCAGAGCAGATGAGCGGAATACTGATGCAGGGTATGAGTTCGTGCGTCATGCAGCTTTAATTTAACTCGCGTCCATTTCTTAGCCGGCACATTTGTCAGCCTGTCCATGTGCCAGCCTGCCAAGACTCAGCGTGCCCATGTCTCAGCCTGCCCATGTCTCAGCCTGCCCATGTCTCAGCCTGTCCATGTCCCAGCCTGTCCATGTCTCAGCGTGTCCATGTCTCAGCGTGTCCATGTCTCAGCCTGCCCATGTCTCAGCCTGTCCATGTCTCAGCCTGTCCATGTCTCAGCGTGTCCATGTCTCAGCGTGTCCATGTCTCAGCCTGCCCAAGTCTCAGCGTGCCCACGTCTCAGCCTGTCCATGTCTCAGCCTGTCCATGTCTCAGCGTGTCCATGTCTCAGCCTGCCTATGTCTCAGCCTGCCCATGTCTCAGCATGGCCATGGCTCAGCCTGCCCATGTTTCAGCGTGTCCAAGTCTCAGCGTGTCCATGTCTCAGCCCGTCCATATCTCAGCGTGTCCATGTCTCAGCCTGCCCTTGACTCAGCCTGTCCATGTCTCAGCCTGTCCAGGTTTCAGCTTGCGCATGTCTCAGCCTGTCCATGTCTCAGCCTGTCCATGTCTCAGCCTAACCAGTTTCCCGCCTCGTATAACTTCTTTTATGAATAATGGTTATTATTTGTTCGATAGTTATTCATTTCTAAAACAAAAATAAAATCGCATCTGATGCTGTAGGATTGACACGATGTTAAAATGATCACGATATATACGCGAGAGTGATGATTTTTGACCATATACAGGTGGTATCAATGGTCCCCTCATCTACCATTGGTGGTATCGTATCGCTAATCTCCTTCGACATTAAACGGGTTTAAGTTTCTCCATTACGTGGCATTATGTGTTTGTTACCGCCCGGGATAGCAACAAACATGTACAAGTGGACTTAAATTACTCGTTTAAAATGTCCTAATGTGGCCACCTTTAGTTGCGTGCCACCCACGGTACACGGACAAATATTCAACAGATTCTTACCTTAAACCATCATTACAGCACTAATCATGGCCACCGCGAGTGACTTTAACTACTGGTGGGAAATTACCCAGAATCAGACTTGTATTTATCAGATGATGGCCTCGTCCGATGCAGGAAATGTATTGAAGGGACGGGAGTCCGAGGCTCGAGATGTCTGGTAGATATGGTGAATCTGAGAAAATCAAACCCTCGAGTCGACAAATGAAGATATTGTATCTTGAGTTACGTCTACAATCAGTATAGAAATAACACTTGGTACCATTGAGTGATGTATCTTATCAAGTAATCAGGGGGGTTCACCTTGAATACAAATTACAGTGGCGGTCACATTTCTTGTCAGTTTTCGCGAGGTTACTCGGGACAGTGATTCCAAATTAGGCCTTATTCGTTGTTTTTTTGGTAGCGTTTGACATCTTAATTGGTCCCCTGGTCCCCGAATAGAATATTTCTTCATCGCGTTCGATTATTCTAAACTCAACACAACCTGTCGATTTAGCGCGGCATTATAAGCGAGCTATTACAACCCAGGTTAAAAAAACCATCGAGATTTGTGACAAGCACGGAACATTTTTTGCGGCGGCCACGCTCAATTAAGCTCCATCTTGCAGATTCGTTGTCAAATATTAAAGTTGTTCGAGAATTCTATGCGTCGTGGGCGATGTCAGCGATCGCATGTAATTGCAATTCAGCGTGCATGTATGCAGAAGCACAACATGATGTGTTATGATTGTAATGGGCTTAGATATCGTATATTTCGCTTTAGAATCGTGATTGCAGGCTCAAAAACCGTGTTCAGCGCATTGAGCGGTCAGGTATTGCTGCGACGCTTGAGTGATGGTTTAGATGTGGTTATCTAGCTCATTGTCATTAATTACATGACGTTGGGAGTATTGATATTAAATAACTGATCATGCCACACATAACTGCATCAGCTGTGCTTTGAAGGGGATCAGTCAATGTCAAACTACATTCCCCGATCTTCATCGTCCATTTAAATTCAAGTTCATGACCTTAGCTTTATCTGTTGATGTAAACTGTCACATGTTGGGAATAAAATTCTCGCGTCAACCATGAGCTGTCAGTCGGACATCACGCCAGGTGTCACCAGGGGTCATGAGGTGTCACCAGGTGTCACCAAATGTCGCCGGGCGTCAGAGGTTAGACAAATGTTACTACTAAGTGCACTGTCGCGGGGACTGAGTTGATATAAACCATCCACAGATACGTTAGACAGGCGGTAAGATGTTTAGGGGAGCAGATTCGGGGTTCAGTGCAAAGACGCAAGCACATTAAGCGGCGAGGGTCACGACGTGAGGAGGTGAAAGTTCAGGGACAAGCCAGTAACCTTGTATATATTTGTTTGGTCACACTGGTCATGATCGATGCACATGAATATCATATTGTTAGGTCACCTATTATTCCATGATTTCCTGGGACCTCGGAGTGAAACCTGCGGTGAAGAATTAATCAACCACTTTAATAGAAAATCAACCGACCTAATGCGTCAGACCAGATTTACTGACCGGACTCACACCCAAGGTGGTTTCAGCCCGAGGATTCAGTGGAGATTAATGAATCCGGACCATGCATGGCTCTACAATTTCACAATTATAGTCGGCAATTTAAGGGCCGCAATTTAAATACTATAATACAATTATAAAGTTGTATTACACGAATAAATGAATAAGCATACAACAATTGCATCTTATAATGTTCGTCTCTGTATGTAGTAGACTCCTTGATACGATGGAATTAAACAGCGTGTTTTGGCTATTTTGCATGTACATTGTGAGCTAAATATAAACCAGAGCGATAACTCTTTTAACAAAATAAACCAGACAGACAATGTAGACAGCATGCGCTACTTACGATGGATGTGTAAATGGTACCGATTACTCCGACAACCACCACAGACATGGGAATGCTGATTCCTGTCACTGTAAGTGATGAAAAAACACGGAAATATATCAGCCGTTACAGTTTTAATTGAACAAAACATAAAATGTTCTTTAAAAAAAACGCTATCAAAGTCGGTTCACCTTTGATATCACACGCTAATTATCACAAATAACTAAAACAAAAACAATTATTTGCAACAGGCTACTAAGTGTTTAAACCCTTAGAAACAATACATTTTTACCCCTTTAACAGGAGAATTAATGAAGACTGACACGCGATACAACGTTTTTTCCTTAATATCTACAACTGCTTTCACGTAATTATACGTGTAACGGACTGCTGTATTGTTTAAAACTGGATATAAAGGACTTGTGTTACTTTGTTGATGACTGAAGGAGCAAGCCGATCCATTAACACTTGTCACTCTGTCGCAGCGAATTTCGGCGGTACAAATAAAAGCGCGTTTTCAGCACCTCTTGTCGAAGTTTTTGTTTAATTAGCAGCTCTGTTCACATCGCCTCGGGCTGCGCAGACTGTTGTTTTTTCACGCCTGATGATGATTACTGTGAAGTGAGGCTCGATTTACAGCAAATGTTTACCTTTAAAACAAACCGATAAAAACACGCCGAGTTTAAATAGCCCTGCACTAAACAAAGAAAGCGTTTTACCACTTGGCTCTCATGAGAACATTTAAAGGCGACTGGGAAATATGTGATCGTACTGTCGCTAGAATAACTGAAATTTTCTCAAGCCTTCTCGGTTTTATTTCAAGAAACGTGTAACCGAAGTTACAAACATACGGATACCTTAAAGTTCTACAGTGTTAATCTCGTGTGTGTTTTCAATGTTTATTCCTGTATGGGCGATGTCATGGGCGGAGCAGAGCACCGCCTGGCACGATTGGAGACGATTGGGTTTATCGACACATTAGCAGTCGTTCGGATTCGTTTTATTACCGAACTCTGACTCAATCATTAAAGTAAAATAACAATCTGACTGTGACGAGTAACATGCACCGACAATCTTACAGCTGCCGATAATCCATGCCGGGCGTAAATCTCACTTAATCAGGGTCGCTTAAAACTGTTTCCTTATAAATGCAAAATTATAATAGCTCTCTTTCTCTCTCTCGATGTTGCTCAGAGATACTGTGGTAGGTTCGTAATCAATAAGAAGTGTAACTACAAGAGCAGTACTACAGGTGCATGCAGATGAGGACTTACCTGAGTTGAGAGCCATCGCCGGTGAATACACGATAATCCCCATGTAGATTAGCTGTAGAAAATAACAAATTATTATGTACATGTACATGTCATACTGCGAGTTCATAGAAATGAGTTTTACTTTGAGCTGCCTGATTATTGAGCTGTCATACTGACATCGGATGGGAAGGATGTAAATTATATAAAGCAGATAATCGATACAATATAACGCTGTTCAGGGTAGTTTCGGTATAACGCGGGTTGGCCATGTTCCCCCATCAGGTATAATATTGATTTTGATGAAGCGGCTGGGGTTCCACGTAAGCGGATCGGCGTCTTTTGACGCACAAATAAAGCTGATATTTTTTTGTGATTATGCGAGCGCCGAGAGACCAAATGAAGCGGGGCACACCCATACCCGAAGTGCAAGGTGTACTGCATACCTTCCCACCCGAACCCATAGACAGCCCCCAGATGTATATTCATTACACATCGCAATTAGACGAGCAGTACTATATGTAGATACAGATTAGGATATAGGTCAAATATAGACCAGGACGTGGCAAAAGGTGACTTATTTGGAATTATCATACAATGGTCGGTGCTAAATATAGGCTGCACTGTTTGCTCTACAAGGTAAGAGAAACCTTAACCGCGGCAAGCAGACCCCCTAGCTGTACTTAGACAGCTAATTCTACCCACTCTAAAGCTGATACAACGTTATCTAAAACACTTGTATTATTGCTCGTTCACCGCCTGATAACGCCTGATAAGGACAGACAGGGTTGAGCAATTGAGTAAGTTTGAGTGCTTGAGTTTATCGGAGTATATATACACATAGCAGGACGAGAACTGGGACGCCGGAGAAATGTGCCCTTGAGACAATCATTATACAGCCGAGGGTTTTACAGGGCGGGGAACTGGGCCAGGTTTCAGGGCTAAAATAGGCCTCGGTTTCTCCGTTTTTTGCCGCGGACCGGGGCGGAGATTCTGAGCTCGAACTATGACAAAAAAAACAGATCATTGAAGATGAAACGCCGAGCCTGTCACAAGATCAGAGCTAAGGCGCTTGATATGTAGAATGAGTCGTTAAGATGAGCAAGCTGCATTAATAAAGTGGCTGTGTGTTGTCCGCGTCAATGCTATAATTTATGATCTATTTCAGAAATATGGAATTCAAAGAATGAACAGGTCAGGGTATTGCTTAGCTTTAAAGATAACTCCATATAACATTCGTTGCTAGCGCGCATCTGATGAATATACGTAAATTCGGAAGGGAGCCGCGAGTATAAAATCCGAACTGCTCAAATCCGGTAAATAAATAGTGCCAGGCAGAAAACGACTTTCTTAGTGATACATATGTTATCATTGACCGAATTCTTTGCAATTAACGATTATAAAACACGAATGCGCCGAATCATTTCCTTATTTGGCGAGTCATTGGTATGCTGTTATCAGCGTGTATAGCGTAAATAGAAATATTTATTATATCTTACCATGCTGCTGGCAAATATTGCTGTCATTGCCCGCCTCAGATTCGCGCTGAAACGTCTCTCGATATACTGTAAAAATTGGACACGGTAAAACAAACATTAGCCGACATCTAAACAAACGGTTTATCCACAGCAATGAGAGATATAGTAGACCAGTGATACGCCAGGCGCCGCTGAATGTAGATAGAGCACCAGATATTAGAAACGAGTAGGCGGAATAAGAATTAAAAACTAAATATTTAATATTGCATGTACATTTCAAGTTGAAAAGTTGCACCCACTAATTCACCTCCTTCAGGTTTTAGAAAGATTACATTTGGAATATTCACAAGCACGATTATAATCGTTATGAGGGTTAGATCTGCATCGAGTTTAACTAGTTTATTTTTATTTTACTATAACGATATTGATGACGTGCATTTTACCTCGTAAATGCTTGTAATTCCCATCTTGTAAAAGACAGACAGGAGAAGTTTGGTGGTGACTAGCATACCCAGTATAAACCCGACATCTAAGAGGGAAAACAGTGTCCCGAACAGGTAAACTTCCACAGGTGAGCCAAGAACAAAGGGCGAGGCCACCATGCTGGCCACCATACTGTAATAAATACAGCTAAATATTAATTATCAAAGGCCCAGGCCACCATGCTAGCTTCCATATAATATAAACAATATGGCTGATTCAAAATCATCATACAGGTGATCTATCAATTATCTAATAAGAAAAACATTAATTATGTAACATGTTATGTACTTGATTTATTTATCAACCAATGTAGCAATCGTATACATGTATACATATTTAATAGATCACCAAATATTATATGTATATGCTCGGGTAAATGTCTAATAAAATACGACATGGGACGCTATGTCTATAGGTCATTATTGCATCAACATTAGAATTAAAGTGCACATTGTCGTGAAAAGAAACTTCTGCATATGAGTCTAAATACCTGAAAGCGACCGGAACCACTCCGAAATCACTTTTTTTGACGTCACTGCCATTACCGGAAGTTGTCCGTCGTTTCTCTCGGATTTCCATGATCCCAGAATACACCCCGAACGAAGCTGCGAGGACGAGGAGGAGGATAAACACGGCATAGTCGGCCGCCTGAAAATTCAGCCCCTCGATACTGTACTTATCATACAGATCCATATCTGACACGCGCCAAATTATCAACACAAAAAGGTCAAATACTTCCCCCGATATTTGGGGGTACTGTCCACTGCTGTACTGGTAGCTCAGATGCAAATATAGAGTTGTGTGTTGTTAATTCTTCCCCAGTCGGAGCGTATTGCGTGTGGGGTTAACCAGGGTTCGGGCCAGCGAGCGTTTGAGAATAAAAAGAAGCCGCTCCAAAGCTCAAGAGGTTTGAAGTAATGGAAATATATCACCTTTTATAGTCTTGCTGTGGGAACAGTGCACGGGAATCTCGTGGTGCCGGGCGAGAGTTGCGGGGCGCCTGGTGTTCAGGGGCAAGAGTAAATCACTCACCCTGTGTCTGACGCCGACCTTTTATTCTATACGAGCTACTTGGGTGCCCGTTACATCCTACTTTAATACAACCTTTATATCAATGTTAATCACCATCGTAATATGTTAACATGCGCGTTACTTTTTTCTTCCTTATATCATTACTAGTATACTCCATTCAATCACATGAATTTATCTATATGATTTTGATGGTATAGATCCAATTACATTGAAATACATTGAATTGTCAGGAATTAGATTAAAGGGAATTTGATTTAATTGAATAGAATCATGTGACATTAGATTCGTTTTGATTGGGTTCTTGAGTACGAGGACCGCATGGTAAGGAAATGATAATAGTTCAATATTCACAGCCCACTTTATTATCCAGTATGAATTAGAGCGACAGTCTGTATCTTTGGCCATTCTGTTGCCCGGCGCAGCCCTTCATGATACTCCAATATCTATATGAATATAGTAGGACACCACCCAGCCTACACGGATCAAGAAAGATTCTCTCTTAACTGAGCGATGCGTCCCAGCAATGCGCCCCTTAGTCTTCCGGCGGAATCTTTCTCGCAGGGGCGGAGGGAGTCGACCTCTCCCTCCTGAAGCCCTAACAGCGCACCCTCTTCCGCCACGTCCGCGAACATGATTTACAACCGCCGTTTGCATCTTCGTCCTGTTGGTGTGAGGTGTCTCAGTATCAACATCAATATTTCCCAGGAGGATCTGCCATGGTTGATGTGTCAGTAAAACGCCACTGATAACGTGAATCCTCTCGCTCGCTGGGGTGCTGTGGCAGTGCTCCTCTCGGTTTAAGAACGTATACACTGCATCACACCTCACTGTAGTCCATTGTCAACTCATTATACCTTGACCAAACACGACTAATTTTCAGCACAGCATACCCTGATCAAGCACAACTCATTGTCAGGATATTAAACCCCTCTATCGGACTATGTCGTGCTGTACATTTAGGTTAACTGATGATGATGAACATAAAATAACGGGTCACAGGCGACATTTTTTTTACATGCTTGCTAATTAAGGTGGACAATAGTTACCATACCCATGACACAGGTCATAACGCCCATCCTTCACATGGTATAGCGCAACGTTTGGTATCGTTTCCGTCATCTTTTCATCATTAACTATACATGGAAGAGGAGGGCCGCCCAGCCTGTTTAACCGATTATGATATAACACTGCACCATGTCCTTATCAGACATACTCATGTATTGTTTTTTAATGATCGCTTATTGAATCGTCGTGTGTATACTGTAACAAAACCATTCATCAGAATTGGGTCTTGTAAGGGAGGAATATGTATCGCATATCATACAATAACGATTTTCAGATGTCTCATGTTTCATCTTGCGGATGTAGTTTCAGGATTCTCATCTTAACAACTTCACTTTCTGGACATGTGAAACTTCATTTTTCTACTATTCGCTCCAATTCATTAGTTCATGAATGTTTCATGAGTACCGATAGGTATAGTTCTGTCACTTGCGGATTCAACATACAAAACGGGATGTTAACTTTTATGTTTGATCACCAAAATCTGTTCTTCATACAGACATTACATCATATCTGATCACATCATACAGCGTTAGAAAAATATATGCTTGGAGAAGACTATGGTGACATAGAGTCGAAGTCATTTCTGAGAAGAGCTAGAGCAGACATGTTGTGTGTACATTGTTTACACCGTAACACTACTTCTGATTGTCTTTCAGCTACTAATATATATAAAAGTAACCAGGCTGCGATGATGAGTAGTACGAAAATTTAATATCGGCAGCTCAAGATATATGATTATGAGGCAAGCTGTTCCTATTCTTTTGTCCCATAGCTTAATACTTAGATAATTAGACGGCATGGATTTAAGTAGCCTTAACCCCCCCCCCCCCCTCATAAATGTAAATGATTATTCAGTATATGAGTAATAAATATATATGTTCTGATGTACTGGTATCAAGAGTGGGCGCCACACCTGCTCCCCGACATAACAAAACAGCATGTCTTGTTGATGACGTCTCAAATTAAACATAATTTAATTAACTTCAATTGGTCTTACCCAAATAGAACGATCAGCAAAATGAGATGCTTTGATAGTGCAAACTTTCGACAATGCCGCCATCTTGTGTCGTCACTGAACCGGAAAACATACCTCAAGGAGTTGGGTCGATCGGTCCAGTTTTGGTAAGATGAACCGGGCCCAATTATAATAAAAGTTGATCTTACCAATTTTAGGTGAATATTAATATGATCCCCAAGTTTCAAAAACAAAAATCATGTTTAAAATGTTTAAATTTGGTCAAATACAAAATATGAATCGATCGTCTTGCAGAAATCTATGCAACAGATTAATTCAACTCAGTTCGATATCATGTTCAAATTGATTCTTTTATATGTGAATATATTTACAAATGATAAGAAACATAATAGCCTTTAAGAAGGTGATCGGGTGAACAGGGTTAAAACTCACAACTTGGCTCCAATTTAATTTATTCATGTCAGTTTAAGTTACGATTATACAAAATAATGATGTAGAACAAACCAGGTTTTGCACACATTTCATCTATCCTTAAAATGGATAGAATTAATTCGGATGGAAACATGTTTATTCTACACTGCTTACCGATTGATTGTCTTTAACGGAATCTACTTGAGTAAGGAAAATGTATCTCGGTATAGGGATCATTAAACTTGCACTCATGTTATCTGTTCTGAAAGTGGCTACTACCATAGAGTCATGGCAAAATTATACAGACAACTTGGTGAAGGCAACACTAGTGCGTGTAGACTCCGTGACGTCAAGCCTTAGACTAGCCATCGGTAGCATGTTTAGTCTCATACATCAGGTAAACATTGGGTCTTTAACAATAAGAAAGTTAAGCACTTACATTATATTAGATTATCTTGATTACGACTGACGAAGTAACTCCCGTCTTGTACAAAAGTGAAGTTTATTATAGGGCATGCGGTGTAACGTTTACACTCTAAGACTATATGTATCGAACTGATTTGAATTAGCTGATCGTTAGGCTTCGAGATTCCCGCGAATAGATAGCAGAGATAACTACTATTTAGCCATTGGCCTTTGGGCGATCCTAGAAGTCACATGCTAATTATCAGGGGCGTGTGTAGTGCGTATGAGGTACGCTTTAATCAACTGGAGCGGTGCGTTTAAGACAATGACTAAACTGTGATAAGCGTTAAGCGCTTCTTAACATAGTAAACTATTAGAGCAACAAATATTAGTCTGTTACATTAAACTTCTTATTATACTTCTAACCCATTAGCTATCATTACATTATGTAAAATGTCATGAGAATACTGAGAGGCACCACCAGCTCAATTTAATTAGTTTTGAAAATTAAAGGGATGCTAAATATAACCTGTGAATATACAAATATATTTGCCATCATCCTTTTGGCTCATTAACCTATTTGTTAATAAACATGTTATTTGCCACATATAGGAAAATATATTTTCTAAGACTGATCAATTCGGCAGTAAAAGCTTTTTACATAGCAATCGTAGTGCCCTGTCAGAACAAAGCAATTTGTTAGGAACCCAGACGTGATCCTGTCTGAAAGTAACAATAAATGTTGGTTAATCATATTTTCAGAAACAATTTTTTTGATGAATGTTGTCTATCAATAAAAGTTAAAGGTAGAAAACATTTCTAACGCAGTTTATCTGATATATTTACTTCAGGTTGGAAAAACTTGTAGTGGAAAGAGTTTTGGTGAATTTGAGTACAAATGGGGAATCCATGGCGGTATTAACTTGGCTCCATGTGGACAGGGTCACATCCAACCAAATAATCGCCAATCAGTTCGACTTGGTCAGCCCATTAAACCTCAAAATATTAAATTTACAATCAAAACCTTTCCGATTTTTTTCATCAATATCACAGTTTTACAGTTTGATATCAGTGTGTCGTTGCCCTGGTGTTGGGCAGAATATGTCAACATAAACACTCGAGTTAGCAGTGACTTTCCACCAGAGAGATTCTGCGGATGGAGATTGCCCTGGACATGGATGTATGAGTGGCGAAGCAGAACCCCTCTGGAAATAAACTACTTTCCGGATGAACTTTACCCGGTCAGAGTGTCAGAGGTTAACATATACTACCACACAGAAGTGAAGTTTACCAGTCGTGTGCAGTTCATCTATCAAATCCACGAACTGGGCAGGCAAGTGGAAACAATTTTCTCTGCAGAAG
Organism: Armandia brevis; assembly: GCA_035585475.1. NCBI lineage: Eukaryota > Metazoa > Annelida > Polychaeta > Opheliidae > Armandia > Armandia brevis. The sequence goes on along the minus strand of JAXGGS010098092.1, from coordinate 8,582 downwards.
ACTATGTTCTAGATACTGTTGATTATCAAGACCATACTAAAGCTGGCAGATTCCTTAATCCACCCCAGGCTTTCCAAAGTCTGAACAAACTGATGACAGCAATTAACCATGTTCGGTTACTTCTTAATTCACACTTTATGACCAGAATTCGATTGAACTACAGTGATTATGATGTGGCAGGTACATTAATGGATAAGAACTGTTTCGAATCTAAGATATTTGACGGACCAACTGTTGACAGTAAGCAGATATTATTTGGGAGAATTGGGCAAGTGAATTTACTTTCATCATCTGGCTTTCTGCTCACAGTAGAGATTATGAAAAGTGCGAGATGCTCCAGTGAATACATCAGGTTTTTTGATGTACTACTTCTACAGCAGACAATGTACAAAAACATAAAGATTCAAGTTGCGAAAACTCTCAGTATACCTGATTTAAGATGTCAAAAGAACTTTGAGGGGCAAGAATACATCTTATGCATATACAGAGTGATGGTAGGTAAACATGACTACACCAGTCAGTATGGTAATGTTCAGCTTAGGATAACTGATATACAAATTCCAGGTCCTAACATGCTTGAGTGTCAATATGGTGGATTTCATATAGATGCCACTGAGTATGATTACCATTATGCAGCTGAAATGCTCTTGACAAGATACAAATCGCGAGTAACAACAGTTATGAAAGCTAAACGAAAGAGTGTGTCACTGTGCAATAGCATCTACGATACAAAGAGGAACACATTTACATTTCCATTAAGAGAGTTTGCTAGTAGCACACATGTACTTTACTTTGCATTTTATTCAAATCGCTTGAACTTCAAGCGCTCCGTAGGTTATGTGACATTGGAATTAAGTATCACACAGTGCAAAGTTTTTCAACTAAGTTGCTTTCATGTGGGAAAGGAATACAAAAGGGATCGCTATGGGTTTCTAGGCCTCGATGTTGCCACTGAAAAGCAACTTGCAAGTGACAACTTATTCAGAACCGCTGAATGCATCCCAAAACACACACAACCAGGGTCTATAGTGGATAGCAGGTTAGCAGAGGAACGGTATCTATGGTATTCAAACATAGCTGAAAAAAAGGCTGCTGAACAGGCTCAGACTTTCCACAGGCAGTTCACCACATTCAATACTACTTTTATATATTCCATTAAACTATTAAATCCGCCGGGTGACAGATTTATGAATATCAAGCAGAATTGTGTCAAAGCTCAATACTACCTAGACCTTGCAGAAATGTACTATTATCCCGTCAGCCGAGGCCATTGCGTTCAGATATTTCTAAAAACAAAGCAAAGGTTACTTGATGCACAATTTATTGATTACGACATAAATGCGATTTCGCTAATGCAAGGGTCATCGCCTTCGGTTGAAAAAAGCGCTGTGGGTGAAGGCAGGAATATTTACTTTGCAAGTTTGCATGGTAAAAGACAACGAAATAAATGTATTCTCAAGCATGCAGGTGAAGATTTGTTTTCTAAAGCAATTCGATTTGCATTTTACAGTCATGACATCATATTCCAGTTGCATTTTGCAAATTTATTCACCGATGATGAAATGCACAAGAGGACAAGTTTGGAAATATTCAATATGACAGCATTTTTACATCACAGCCCATTTCAAGCAGGCTTTTTTCTTAATGACATTCAGAACGCCCAGATAGATTTATCCTCGAGTAACATGACCTCAATTTCCCTCCATACAATCTCTGAAAATGAACTAGCTTTCTCCTTGTTTCTACTACCAAGCTGCAGGAACTTAATGGATGGCATCCTCAGTAAAGACAGATTGTACAGATGGTCAATGGCAGGTACGCTCGTGAAAATAATTATGGAATGGTATCTGTAATATATGTTCAAAGCAGTAAATACGACATTTTGTTTAAGATGGTGGTCTTCAACCAATTATTCATAATAATTGTATATGACATCTGGTTTAGATCGTAAAAGATTTTAATTGGCAAGGTATCCAACGCCAATTAAACAGAGCTATGGGATGAATGCTAAACTTAACCTATAATCTGTGAATGATTTTTGAAATACTATCAGTCGCAAGATATTCTGTGACAGTTCTGGTACACCCTGTATGCCTGCATAAACAAATGGAAGATATAACCATGATGAGTAATCATTCAGCTAGCCAAATCCTATTTCATTGTAATTGCAGGAACTGACCAGCTATTGCCTTTTTATGATGAGTTCGGATCAAGAGAAGTAATTAACAACCTCAGATTCGACACATTGCCAAGGGAACACTTTACTGTATACTCAGTGAGTCTGACTTGTCTCAAACCTAGGACAGTCGAATTCAATCTGTCAGTAGTACAAAACTCGGGAGTACCATGGCATTCAGCCTTGTGGCATGTGAACACGTTTCATCTTCTACTCAAGAGTGGTTCACCTGTCAAGTTGTACGATCATTTTATTCCTGAAACCAGACACATTTTCCTGTCACAAATTGACAAGACTAAGACATTTCATGAAAGATGTGAGGCTCGTCTCCATATAAATCCGACTAAACATTTGCAGATGAACCCAGCAAGATTTACCCGTCAACGTTACAGTTTAATATTTTTTGTAATTGACATCTCCACCAAAATGTCCAGGGATGAAGCGGAGGATTTGTGCAACCTTGCAGGTGCCACTCTTCCCATCACCAAATCTGTCACTGATCAATCATTTCTAGAAGCGTTGTTGCTACGTCACCCAAATTTGTCAAGATACAAATTTACCTTGTACCCGACATGTAGACATTCTGAACCATTTTGTGGCACTTTCATGAACTTAAAAAAGGTGAGTGATAAAAACAACATGGGTATAATTAGGTAAACCTAGCAGAAATAAAATCGAACAATATGTGATATGTTTCTGATACATCTATAATCACAATTTCCCCCGTCCCCACACACACTTGTATCATTAAAAAGAGACTCAATCAATGTGGCTGAATTAATCCTTTATGATATCATCTGTTAGAAAGGACAAAGGTATTGGGCAGCAGGACAAAAAATAGTTCGAACAGACAAGTTTCTCAAGTCAGCTGCATTTGTGAAGAGTTGGTATCACGAAACGAGGGTGGTCGTCCCTCATTACTTGGGAAATGCTGCTTGGTGGAAAAGATTAAATGGCATCAGCTGGGAATGCACATGTGAGAATTTGAGTAAACATGCTAAATGATCAAACATTAATGTCAATTTGTTTCCCCCCATATTCAGCTTAACTTAAGTGTGTCATGTTTCTAGATAGGCGATTCCTTTACTTCCACACAAAGTAGTTCACATATTTGTAGTTCATTAATTATCTTTTCATTCTTGTATTGTTTTCCTAAAAAAATCACGAAAGTACAGGGTTACTTAATTAGAAAATGACATTTTAAATATTTGTCTAACTGGTTGATTTCTTGAGTTGGTTTTCAGCAAAGTCTTGGAACCCTTCATACAGCAGAACACTGAAAACTCGGCAAAAACTTTATGATCCTGATGCAACATCAGAGCCTGGCTTTAATGGATCATCTGTTATGACACGCCTACAGCAAATAGCTGAGTTTCATTATCAATACAAGCCACACCATTTTCGGTATGACTTTAGCACTATCAGCCAACCTCAAATTGCTAATAATTGTATCTTAGCATTGATGAATCCTTTATCCGGAAAGTTAGAGTGGATATCAATTAATTGCAAGCAGAAGTTCAGTGTGTCCCAAATAATTTGTCAGCGCAGAAAACAAACTGAGTTTACAGAACGCTATGGTTCACAAGAAGTAATTCATTTTGATGGCTCGCCACACAGCCAACTGAATAGATTTGAAGACCTGCGGAATGAGCATGATGTCAGCGGCTTCCTGCACAGATCTCATGCATGTGACAGCTGCGAACGCTGCTACAGACTGCAGTGCAATGATGTAAGAGTGCCGGCAAGATCGGAAGCATATCGTGCAGAAATAACAGACATAACTCATTTCATGTGTGAAAAAGGTAAAGAGAGGATCCATCAAATTCTAGTGTGTAAGAATTACCCTTTTGGTAAATCGGTACTAGATGCGGTGCCTGCATCCACCTATAACTATAGCATTTCTGTTAATGGAAGTCACTTGGTTCAACCTAACGGTACCTGTGTCAAAGGCACCCATGTTGAAAACTGGTTGTACAGAAACATGTTGATGTTCCAACATCATGGATCGGTCTGTATATTATTCATACCTAAAACGCCGGAACTGAACACAGATAATACCAACTACTATGCTTGGCACTTAAGACAAAGTAAGACAACCATTAGTATATGGAATCATTTTTACCAATTTGAAATGCACGATTTCATTAACAGAAGAGTGCGGTATGATTGCAAACATGGCCTATACACCTGCGCAGACAGACATTGTATCACTTTATTTAATGTAGGTGGACTCAATGCAATATGTCCAGATAAATCTGATCTCTTTGATCGGTATCATCAGACTTTATTTCCACGTCACCTGGATATACACAGTGGCAATATTTGTGATTTCTCAGAATATGTGTTTCAATGTTCACTGGGCACATGCGTACTCTGGCACCTTGTATGTGATGGAGTTGCCCAATGTGCCAACAAGGAGGATGAGAAGATTTGCACGGACAACTATTCACACACAATAACTTACAGCGCATCTGATGATTCCTCATTCAGCTGTGCCGATAATCAGACAACAATACCTGCGGGTTATGTGAATGATCTGAGGCCTGACTGTCCAGACGGCAGTGATGAAACATGGACCTTTGATCTGAATGCCACACCCATCAAGCCCGGTTATCTCCCCTGTTCTGTCGGCTATCCACTGTGGTTTCCCCTCAGCAGCCTCTGCGTCTATGATGTAGACAAATTGGGAAACATCAGACATTGTCGCGACGGCTTCCATTTATCCGAATGTGTAGTTTTAGCATGCCCAGGGAAGTTTAAGTGCTGGCTCAGTTATTGTATATCCGCCAGTATGGTATGCGATGGAATGAGTGATTGCCTTGATGGCTCTGACGAGAAGAACTGTTCCCAGATTATGCAAACAGGGGACCTAAAATGCCCTGGGTTTTTTCGATGTCGAGAGGGACTTTGTGTGCACCAGGTAGAGGTATGTGATGGTTTCCCACACTGTCCTCAGGGTGACGATGAGGCGCTCTGTCGATTATCACAATGTCCCCCCTTTTGCTTCTGCCATTCCTTATCAATAGTTTGTTATGATTACTTGGACCCTGATGTATCTATGAATGTTTCCCAATATCAAGCTTTGTCCATCCGCTCGAACTTGGTCACATATCCTCCTCTGCGTGATGGAAATAACTTAAAACTGCTGAATCTCTCTCACTGTGAGCTGTCCCTTATTGACACAAACAATTTTGATGGCCTGGTTGGTTTGCTGATTCTAGACTTATCTAGTAATAACTTGAAAATGATACGTATAAATACTTTTATGTACTTACCAACAATTAGGCAAATATTCCTGAGCAACAACATACTCAAAGTCATAGAAAATAACATATTTCACACAAACACGGAATTGAAAGTGTTAGATTTGTCATCTGCATCTGACATGTATGGGATTTCTATCAGCTTAGATGCTTTCAGTGGGCTGGCAATGGAAGGTTGTGTCAATCTTGCAGGAACAACAATTTTGAACTTACCTAACAGTTTTTGGAATATGCCTGGTGACAGATGTGTCTATCTGAGAAACACATCCATCACTGTGAGTGAAGACTATAATGGATCGGTCTGGAGATTGCATGACTATCAAAGGAGTCTTTGCTGCTATTCTGACTTGTTTACCTGCATATCATATTTTCCAGATATGCTTTGTCCGAGGAAAAATGCATTGTATTATCAAGTCTCTGCAACTATAGTCAGCATCCTTATATTTGTTATTACCATACCAAAATTGAAATCTATTACCAAACTTGGTTTCAAACCAAGTTCAATTCTGGCCTCGTTTAAGATTTTCATGGAAATTTCTGTACTATTTCATGCAGTTCTAGACTCAATGCGCCACTCATTCCTTGCACCAGCACTAAGTTATGGTATGATGGGTGCTGAATATGTTACATGCATATGTGTTGCAATCAGTGAAATGGGATCGATTGTGCTAATCGCACTTGTCCAATCGCTTCACAGTCGTAATCTGTTTCATGCAGTTACCTCCACCCAGCGACTCGAGCAAACTGCTCCACGCACTTATCTGTTCGGTCTGACTCTTACCACTGCTGTCATAGTTTTTCTTCTCTTTGCTGCTCCATTTCTAATCAGCCAACCTACCACTGATGAAATGCTGGACCTGACCAATGGCTGCTCTATCTTTCTATCTTACAGGAATAGCAGCAGCATTTGGATAAACATTTATACACTAGTTGTCCACGTCCTTTGTTTGCTAGTCGGTGTATTTGTAATTGCTGTTTACGCAATTGCTGGTAAACACATACTAAGAATAAAACGGTCTCTGATGATGACAGGGTCCGTCACTTCTGGTAAATCCAAAAGTATGATTGTGATTAGAGACGAAATTATTCGAATGTGCGTCTGGGTATTGGCACACATTGTGCGCTCATCAATAGTGACAGCTAAAATTGCCCTTAGCATTGATTTTGATCATTATGTGCCAACAGAAATGGAACTGCTGATAAATCTCCTACTGTTTTCGCACCTTGTTCCATCAATGACATCCATTTTGATTAACCAAATATACTCTATAACGCTAAAGCGTCAAGACCAATAATGTGGCAAATTCGGAATAACTTAATTATGGATGTAGCCGTATATTTAATAACGATGTTGAGGAACGATTGAATGATGATTTAGGTTTTAACTCAGCTACCAATCAAAACGTGTTACCTATAAAAACAGACATTGTATTCGAATTACCATTTACTAAACACCATTAAATAAACCAATACAACAATTTTGATCAACTATGATGTGGAAATCTTCAAAGTGATGTAAAAACAGAGATGTAAATATGTTCAAATTTTAATCGATTCAGAGTCAATGTAGATTTGCTGATTTTCTGTAAAAGGGTAATGAGTATCAATATTGTAACAACAACATTTCTTCCGGTGTGTTATCAAAGGTAGTCACTTCTGAACATGTTGGGACAAATATAAAGTTCTCGGTTCAAATTGAATGTTAAGATTTGGGCGTGTATGTTGATGAAACCTTACCAAAGTGGGCAAGGACCTATTTTGAACATTTTTAAAGTCGAATGGTGTAGATATTTCAAGTGATCAACTGTGTATTACTCAATAGAGAAATGAGTTCACACTGTATTCACTTCTCTAGGTTTGTTGTACACATGTCGGGCTAAAAGAAATGCAGGTAAATATAAATGATAAGTATAATTGTTTTCAATCTCGACAATGGCAGTTTATCAAATTTAAAAAAGAAAGTATGGCTTGATGTGTTACGTATTAAGATGTAATTATGAAAGGGTATTACACACCTGAACAGCCGAATCCTCGGAGGATTGGAGAGATGCAATTACCACATCTTTGGTGACGAAATCACTGTAGGCTCTTTGTTAACTGCAAACATCCCTGCAGGATTTCAGTCAGATCTAGCTTTAGAAGTGGAAGAAAGAAACATATAGCTTTGTTTCACCATAGAAACATGGCAGATACTTGTATAATTGACAGTGTAAGGGAGAAAATCTCAATATATTCTTAGTCAAAGCTCTTTCGAACTTGTTAATTAGGTTGGTTGAGGTAATCCAACAGACTGAATACAACTGCAATCTGCCAAAAAACTTGGAAAAGCATTTGCAGATTGATATGAAATATATCCATGTATGCATTCTTTTTGCTATGAATTAAAGAAAAAGAAGGGGGTTGATTAACCTTGCGGATCTCGCTGTAGCCATACGAGCCCCCGCGCTCCAAGTTTACTCGCTATAAGGCTTGAACGAGAGGGTCGTCGATTTAGCGCGACAGTCTATAACGACGACCCAGGGTCGTCGATTTAGAATTTTAGTCTCAACCGACGACCGGGTCGTCGACGTAGCCTGTACCAAAAAAATTATCTGGTTTGTTGCAACTGTTTAATAGTATAAATTCGACAGTTCGAGTTTAATGAATCGTCTTTTCAGCTTTAACATGAAATCATAAAAATGTACAAAGTGAAGTAGGCTCATTTTATTCGGGCTTATTAGCAGGCGCTTAGATGCCTGGTGTTTTCTTGACACTGCAAACATTCCATCAATTAAAAACGTCAGTCTGTTAAAACAGCTTTATTTGGACTGATTTCGTTTTTGTCAAATTTTAAATCAATGAGTGAACAAACTGATGATAATTTCAATTTCAGTCATTCGGTTTTAGCATCTGAATTGCAGTTAAAGTGCTGCATACTATCTGTCATTTTACATGGTGCATATTGTTACACCATAAAACATTTAACCGATTTTGAGATCATTAAATACAAAAACATAGCTTATAAATTTGTGTAACCAATGATTCTCATGTGACTTATGCTGAATAATAATTCTAAAAGCCATTCATATGATTTTCTATTTTATTCTGATAATCAGACAATTAAAAGGTAAAAATACTCAAAAAATGTAACAAGTATAAACAAT
>JAXGGS010097981.1:0-20408 GCA_035585475.1 Armandia brevis | reverse complement strand
ACAATACACGCAGATCAATCAAATGATGGTCTTATATAGTATAATATATATTATTCAGCAAGTTATGGCGAGATGTGGACGTTTGTGTTAATAGATATGGCGCACGACACAATGTCAATGTGGGGTTGTTTGCATTGGATGCTTAATGAAAATGCCAATAGTACCTTTCAAATTCAAGTGTATAAACAAATCTAACTAGCACCAGGTTTATAAAAAAATAAAGCCCCTATCGAGAAATTTCGTCAACTGCATCTGAATATGTGACCTTGCTGATCCCGGAGATGAAAACCTCGTTTTTGGCGCTAAAATACATAAAGCCCAAGCTCCCAATAACTACTCGTGACGAGAAGTCAACGGCTCTTCATGATCACAGATGAGCGCCAGACAACTACTTAGCGTATGGATTTACGACAGAAGATCTGTTCTGAGGTATCTGAGGTAGGAAACAGTTGTGCTGCAGTTTGCTCCAGGTAACAGAAGAAGTTGCGCTTGCAGAATACATTAGAGAGAGTGAGGTAAATTCGTCCATAACATATCTGGATTGCTCTAAACGCCACTTAGATGTCGCAGAAGCACTGTATCCTTAGTGTTAGTAATTTTACATGAAAAACAATACGTGACAATCACACTACTGTAACCGCCTATATCCATATCTCTTGTCTTGACCAAGAACTCGCTGATCATTAAGCACTATAATACACGTCAAGAGGAGTATCACTAATAGGGAACAAAATATAATAAATCAAATTATAAGGTCGTTTTTTCAAAATCTGGTTTCAGTCATTTATGCGGATAGCCAGAAACGTTCTCACGGTAGCTGTGACTGAATTTAAATTTTCTAAATGCAAGGGCTAAAACAAGTCTGTTCAATTGTGAGCCAAGCAGATTAGTCTTCATTGCTGGTGGCTTGTAATAGTATATATCATCTCTTTCGTTTATCTCGACCATATCTCGGACAGAGGAAGTCTCATACCTCAAACGGAAGTCAGAAATGATATGATACCGGAGTGTCTCTTGCATGTAGTATGCGACACTTATTTTCTGTTTAATCTTCGTGGATTTCTCCTCCAAAACGGATTTAGGTTCATTAAAACGTGACATTTTTCCTGTTTGCAGGTATGTAATAATGTGGCTAATATCTTTGTACATCATTGATGACAGCAAATCTTTGGCTGTCTCCTTCTCTGTTTGAATCTCAGTGATGAATCTCCTGTATTAGTGAAGAAGTTTCGAAATTGCCAAGTTCGCAACATTAATAAACATGATGCCAATCGATCACTGAGATTGTCTTCCCTCCATTCATCTGTCTTAAATGATTTGCTAGCTTCCTGTAGAATAATGTTAAATAAAGCGTATGATGAAACAACTGATCCTCCATCCCATGATCCTTGTTTATCCTCGGTGTCGGCTGAATATTTCAACACGTGTGGCAAAACCTGATCTCGTATGTGCTTCAGTGCTCGAAATACTTTTCGTATGTTTGGAGAGATTCCATCCAAAGCTTCCCAAATTAGCTCATGCGGGTTGCAAAAACTAACCTGCCACAAAGTGTTCACACAATCGGATGACTTTTCGGCAAAATCATCAGCAGCAGGGACAAGAATTAATGGTAAATCCGAAAGGCTCATTCTAATTAATAAACAAATATTGGTTTTTAAAAATGGAGGATCCAAATCTCTTAATTTCGTTCTGGATATTTCTAAAGATGGTGTCAGGTCTACTGAAACTTGATGTTTATGTCCTGTTTGACAGAACCATGAGAGCACCGTACAAACTCCTGGTCCTCTCCTGTGTCTGTAACAAGCTGATACATATATGACTCCCTCTGATGGGTTGTCGGTTCTTTTAAAATCTGACACAAACCACTGCATGGCTGCTAAGATAAATTTAGGAAATGTGGTAACATTTCCGCCAAGTATCGTAATGGAGTGCTTACTTTATAAGTGGCCGAACTGTACTCATATTCTTCGATGTGAAACGTCTCATCAACAACAACTTTTGCACTATAATCTAATTCGTCAAAATCTCCTATTTTGTTTCCTAAAAAATAACTCCCACAAGCAAATAGTTCAGTTTGCATGCTACCTTGTGCCGCAAGTAACATCAAAAATCTCCACAGAAATGTCGTGATTGACTTTTCAATATAAAAATAATTTACACTTGACAGGGCAGAATATAAGGACGAATCCGTACCGCCAGATGTGCCAGGTTTAGCTTGGCTATTACAGACATGGACTCCATCATCAACAACAACGATGTCCTGCTTATTTTCAGGAACAGTTTCCTTTGATTCCTCTGAACATGAAGATATCGACATCAAGGACTGTTTACCTTCTGTCCACGCCAATCGTGCCGCAGGTCCTGAAGTAAGGCTTTTAATATCGAGCTCTCCGCTTCCTGAGGTCATTACAGTAAAATCCCTTATGTCGTTTGTACATATACATGTGTTTCGAACTTGCTCACACATGTTTGCCACTGAGAAGGCAATGGATGTATCAACCAGGAATATATAGTTTAGCAGTTTTCGTGGGATATGGAGCTCCAAGAAAGGGAAGATTTTAGCTACTAGTGAAGATCCCGAGGATAGTGTGCAGCGAATGGACATATTTCTTGTAAAGTATGGATCGTTCTGATTTCTCTGCTGAACAATTTCTGGGCCTCCGACTGCAATGTCTGGAAATGTTCTATAGCTTCCTGTATCCCTACTGGTTTGTTGCAGAATATGAGGGGCTCATTAACATGGATGAACTGAAGAGATGTGAAGTCCTGCACATGAGATAACTGCTTTCCTTTGCTAATCATATTTCCGAAAAGTAACAAATTAACAATATCTTGTGAGTCGTAAATATGTGGTCCTTCTAAACATTGGATGTAATGGTCGATTGGAACTGGTAGCTGAAGCATGTAAAATAACAACTGAAACTTATCTTTGCTATATTTGAGAATATTGATATCACTTTGTACCTTTTCCCCATATTTGAGAGCCATGATGAATCTTGGTATGCTTAATTCTTCATAGAGAGAAGTAAGCAAGGTTTGTTTTTTAGTCCATGTGATATCCGTTTTGTTGCAATGCAGATATCTGTCTAGTAACAGAGCACTTGATTTGAAAAGTCTACCACGAGCCGTTAAATCTAGAGCAGTTTCTCCTTGCTTATTTGTTTTGAAGATGTCGACATTGTTATTTAGAAGTTATTCAACTATTTAAGAAGCATCGGTTCTGATTGCATAATGTAAGGGACTGTTTCCGTATTTGTCAGCGGTCTGAATATCGACACCATCATCTAACAAGAGTTGAGTGAAGCCAATTCCGCGATGTCTTTTTAGACCTTCATAGTTCAATATATCCGGACCAGTGAACGCTAAACACTTTTCGAATCTCCTAATATCATCTAATATCAATGGCTTCAAAAAGTCCGTTTGTGTAATCCATGCTTCTGTTTAAACTGATCACGTTCTCTAAATGACATTAAATGTACGATTTATTCCAGATGTTTACCCGTTGAAGCGACTATAGGCCTGTGTGGCGATCGGTCTAATAAATGGTTGTTAGTATCCAGATGTCACATAACAGTCATATGTAGTATGTCATTAATGTCAAATGATTAAGGGGTGATCTTTGGAATAGTTGCCGGCAGTTTTGACAGCTTACTTCGATAAAGCTGTGCTATCCAAGATATCCAGTCATCAAAGTTTAGGAAATACGCGTTTAACTGGAAATACCAAAACGTTATGATGATACATATTCTACTGAATCGTATTAGGCCCTATAAATGAATAATAATTTGTTTCTAAGACTTTTATTTGCCTGAGAAGACGAGTGTGCGCGGCAGGTCAATTTTTTTTCTTTTTTCTTTTCTTTGACCAAGGAGGCTTTTTTGGGGTTTTTTTCACCAGAAATTTAGGGGGCGGCGGGCAAGCGATCGAATCAGAAGGGGCGGCAGGTGCTTTTTTTATGATTTTTTTCCCATTTTAAGGGGTTTTAGGCACATTTAGGGGGTATTTCTTGTCCCAGAGTTGGTTTGGGGGATTTTTTATCTTATTTTCTAGATGTCTCTGTTTTTTTCTTCCTTGTTAGGTAGGGGCGGCAGGATTTTCTTTTGGGTTTATTTTCTGTGAAATTAGGGGCGACATGTTTTTTTATTTTTTTTTTTTCGCGATATACTTAAAACAAAGAGGGGGCGGGGGTCTCAGGCCCATGCGGGCGGGGCCTGAGAGATTGTGGAGTTATTGTGTCAAGATTCTAGTTTATAAATAATAAGTCTACAGTCCACTTTGAATCAGTGTAGGGGATAACTAATACATGAATCACTGGCTGTAACATAACTTAAAGCTTATATTGTGATAAACTTTAGTATTATCATGATCAAAACTTACCTGCCATAGCTTACTTACTTACCCTTTAATAAATTAACGTAATACACGAATCATACAAAAGGCAATTCCTGATTAAACACAGAATAATCCAATAGTAATGTTTAGCAGCTATACTGAGATAAGGACCGCTGTGTTATACGGTTGACAACTGTAAGCCCACTCAGAGTTCAACACACTTTACAAAAAGTAAACTTGGCACATCACACTATTTCAATGCACGGCTGTTTACATTGTGTGGTTAATGACAAATCACGATCAGTCTGATGCATTCACATACGCCTGCGATGTTATCAGATGGTTTACCGACGTATTCACTACGTTAACACAAACATTTATTTTTATTTACTGAAATAGATCCAAACCAATATAGCAACATGGCAGTGGACGGTAACAAACATGTCTACAAGACATAAAGAGGCAAAACAAATATACGAGAATGATGTATATAACATAAGATCTTAAAACTCACCACTTTACAAGCACCTGGCAACTTCTACATGCATAAAATAACTCGTTAAAGGTCCAATACCGAGGGAGGGGAAGAATCAGCAATGTTAAAACGTCTATTGAAATATCGACGTTAGAATGCTACAAATTCTTACAAGGTTTAATTGGTATCCCCTCCTTTCAATCATATCAAAACAATTAACTGACACATTTTAAAGTACAATAGATCACCCAATTCACTTTGAAGCTATCTTAGGACACACATCATTCAGGATGGCGGCTCCTAGGAATTTTTAGGAGATCCTCATTAAAGTATTATGACGATCACCACTTAATGTGTGACGTCAATGATTGTGCCGTTGGTGGTACGTCATACAAGACGTGACACCATTTTGAATGAAGTGTGTCCTAACATAGCTTCAGGGAAAGGGGAGCTCACCGCCCCTCCCTCGTCCAATACTAAACTAAACAAGTTGGATCCCGTGATTCTCGATCCTTCTTGACCCGGGTCAAAGGTCGACCGAAGTAGTGTACCCTTTACAACTAAATACTACTTCTAACGTGCTACTTTCAGTTAATGATCAACTAGCTATGCCGCGCTTTTTACAAAATCGCCATAGTTTCCATCATAAAAGTCAATGTAAGGTTCGGGGTTAGCGGCACATTGATAAAAAATTATTAAAACACAATATAGTTGGTACTCGCAGCAAACGTGATGTGCTCAAGTCACGGAACCATTGACCACAATTTGTTGAAGTATGATAAAAATGATCAAAAATTGATTCCTCATTGAAAAGTGCTAACTGGATTTCGTTTTTTGGGGAAATTGAAATAATATTAGGAGATGAATTATTTTATTCTATCAACCCAGATGCAATAACCATACATATGCATTCAAAACTACGATAGATTTTTGTAATACATGTCGATTTTATGAGATGTATATCGTTTATAAAGCTTTTAGATACCAGGGGAATCGTGCCACCAGTCGCTGCTATACTTTGATTAAATCAAATAAAACTAATAATTTAATTATGATCAAGCAATGGATAGGTTGCTACCAATAGAAAACTTACAATTTGCCTAACCATTAAATGCATCTAAGCCGCTCATTTATTAACTGACTGTGCTGTTCACTGTATTACATAGGCACTACTATGGGACACCGATTTCAACAGCTTAGCCGCGCAATAATTGGTCTTATATCTTCACAAGTTATCTCGAGTGTTTTCAAATCTGTCGTGGTCATGCAGTGTTGATATTTTCAGAGCTATAAGCACGATTACATTCACTATCTTCCCTGGATATACTTTGATATTTCGTAATCATAAAATATTTTTAAAATTCATTCCGCTTTTTTATGATGAAAGTTGACATTTTCATTAATAATTACACTGACATCCGGAAGGTCTATTTGAGGAAAGCCTTAAGGATAAATATGCCATAGACTTTTGACTGGACACAATATTTTAGCTGACATACTAAATAAAATTGTGTAATTTCTCACTCAGGTTGTCCCGCGATTTACCCGCACTTTAAAGTTATGACAAAACATCCAACATGGCTGAAGCCACATGCGTCTAATATTTCATGTTTGGCTGCTAAAATAGAACGTATCGTTTTACCATGCAGCGGGTCAATACGTAGCAGATTCATGAAACCAATATTTTGCTACCTAGTTAGTATAACTAAGATTAATCTTCCTCATAGGCCCCGTGCGCTCAAGCTGGGAGACCAACATTGTCCACAGTTTGTCGTAGTATGATAGATAGGATCGATGCGAGTCAGAAAATTACTCAGCCGTTTGATTTTCGGTGGCTGGACTTCAAGTCAGAATTGCATTAACGGTCGAGTTTACACTGTTATGATAGGGCTAAACTAGGCGGGGCAAAATAAGACACTTTGCTGATTACCAATTTTTTTTCAATGAAACTAGAAACAATAATATTACATATGCTTACAAAGTCATCTATTGGTTTCAGAACAAATAAATTATATTATTATGAGACCTGTCATCTTTAAAGGGGAATATCAGTAGAAAAATTGTTTTATTGAGGTCGCTTACGATTTGGTATCCTAGGTGTTGGTAATGTGATACCAATTATCTTTCTTTAAAGGAAATTAATTGTATGTCTACAAAAAAAACGATACTATGGGTTATGTCCCCACAGGCATGTGTACGTTACACATTGTGTACAATGATTGGTTTTGATATAACATATCTGATTAGTTTAGTTTAAAGCAATCATTTCTGGTAAACTTGTGACTCATTGAACTCATATTGCCTATTGGTATCAAAGTATTGATAATCATCATATTGACCCGCCAATGATATTGCTAACCATCGTATCTCTGCCTTTCCTATTACTGCCATCGCCACGTGATCCAACCTAAAATATTAGCTATTGTTGTTGCTTAACATGTAATAAAACAGAAGACATTTTCTTGGTGATTCAACTAGATTTTAATTAATTGGGGTTCATCAACCTCACTTGCTCTGTCGAAAAAGATGGTTGAGGGGTCAGTTTGAATAAAACCGTAGGTCATTAATTCAAGCGGGGCGCGCGCTCTCATTTGTATGACCGCTTGCGTGCTGCACCATCCTGTGGGCTCGGGTCAGCTAATGCTGCACCCTGTCGACACACATATATGTGGTCTATATGGCATACACTGGTTCAAAATGGTTGGACTGTCACTGAGTTTGATTTTAATAGTATATTAGTATAATAGTATTTTTAACTTCTTTTGTTTCGTAATAAGATGTCCGCCACATTTATACTAATACATAATAACTATTTAGGTCACTTGGTAGGTCTAGGCTGATGCATTATACAAATCATAACTCCGTATGTGGCTAGTTGACACGGCGATGACATATTTTTTATATTTTCGTTCGCAGGCCTGCCGTGTATTCTCAATGATATTCATTTCGTTATTTCTTCTTAATCTTCCAGCCAAGTTGAGTCATTGACTAGGGTGCCTTAATTGGTGCTTAGGCTAGACTGTCGGTCCAAACTGTTCTGGGTAAATATATTTAGGTTTTCCGCTATGGTTACCTCGCACAAGTCAACTTGAAGAAATACGCCGCATTGAACCTCGGAACCACATTTCATAGCATCTTGATCCTCGGGATACACATGTCTCGAGGATATATTGCTGTTCAGGTCACCTACCTGACGGGTCGTAGTTTTCTGGGGTTTTTCTGTATGATCCGCAAGGTGCCCCGACTGCCACCCGGTGTTCCCATTACAGATAAGCAGACTACCTTCACTTGGACGTCACCTCGAGGTTAAAGGTCAACTCTACACATCTTCATAGTATTATAATTTGGAAAGCCTGCTGCCTCGTCCTTTTCTGTTCCGTAATCGGTTACCCAACACGAGCACAGGTTTTTGTTTTGTGGTATAAAGTTTTCAATCGTAAGCTTAGTATCACCTCACTAATTATCTACCACTGGAATTCGAAATATTTCCATAAGAAAGGTGATATCTGAATGCTCAGGTAACTAAGTACAAGGTTATGAATAAACTGGACTGTTATCACATGCATGATCATGCTTTAACATCAGAGACATGGATTCTGGATTTAAAGCATTAATTTGCGTTTATCTGGTAATCATGATGACATTGAGCAGACCTGTGACTGGGCAGTCGACTTTCCAGGGTGACGGGAATTCATTCGAATGGCTTGAAAAGTTACAGATTTTAGAAATTAAAGTGCAAATGGCAAAAGAAAAGGCAACATCTGCTGAGAACAGGGCTATAATTGCTGAGAACAGGGCTATAATTGCTGAGAACAGGGCTATCATTGCTGAGAACACGGTCACAAAAATTGTATCCCAAGTGGAGAATATTAAGGGCAATTCCGAGGGACAAAGTGGTAAGACCAGGTTTATCCTTATCAGGCTGTCTGAAATATCGAAATTGTTTGATATTAAATCTTGTTTTTGATGTCTTTCTAGCAATTCTCCACACTAATTACAGTGCCGGGATATTTAATAATTATATTGATGAAATATGTTATATCAGATGTAATCGACATATGGACTTATACACAGGCTTATACCATATGAGGCCTGCATTAGCGACTGATCAGTACTCAAGTGAGTACGGGTCATCAGCCGCGCATCTTACAGTGGTACAACATAGTTTGTAAGGACCATCGTTCCCAAGCACAGTGCACATATTTACACGACCCTGCATACCACGATGTGTTGTGATGACAGCTAAATTGTAAACCACAACAGTCGTCTGCCTATATTGTTTTTGTCAGTTCCCACTGTTCATATGAATCCTAATTTTTGTTTTATAAGGATCATCATCATATGATCCTTTTCGACAACGTTTTCAGTAAATTAAGATTTACTCCTTTCCCAAATATTTGCTGATTTCACTTTACGATCCATTTTTCAGCCCAACTCTTATCACTAAACTGTACCGCTTTGCAATGGATTATTCATTCACCTCTTCTTTATTTCAGGTAAATCTTCTACTTATGTTCGCTGGGGTAGGACAACATGTGGTGGCAATAGTACGAGTCTTGTTTATAAAGGTAAACTGACATCATAACCTTTGGTAGCAATCTCTATTCGCCGTTTCTAACCTATATTAGTTATGTATGAAATTGCATATGTGCAGGATACACCGCTGGGTCGCACTACAGACAACCTGGTAACGGAGCAAACTTTGTCTGTCTGACTGAGAATCCAACCTGGGAATATGACAGTGATATGGGGGGCAGTAAATACTTTGCATATATTCATGGGACTGAGTATGAGATG
The DNA here is from genome assembly GCA_035585475.1 of Armandia brevis. Classification (NCBI taxonomy): domain Eukaryota; kingdom Metazoa; phylum Annelida; class Polychaeta; family Opheliidae; genus Armandia; species Armandia brevis. The sequence goes on along the minus strand of JAXGGS010097981.1, from coordinate 10,804 downwards.
CCGGACGACTGGCCCCTCAAACCAGATAATGTTTCCCCAGGGTGGGTTCGGTTAGATTAAATTGCCAGTAAATACATTTCTTGTAAGCCCTTAATAATATCATCATGTATTTACTTGCTGTGTATATTAGGAAAGTATATAACCAAGACGCCCCATGTGCTGTTTGTGAGACTAGAGGAAGAGGATCGAATCTGATGATACCGGGAACTCATGTTTGTCCCCAGGGATGGACACACGAGTATAAGGGTTATCTCGTGTCAGCTCATTATGGTGACAAAAAGAGTGAATATGTCTGTGTAGACGGGCGTCCTGAGGGTCTCCCAGGTGGAGGGTCACGTAATGATAACGGAGCTCTATTTTACTACGTTAGGACAAACTGTGGGTCTCTGCCATGTGGCCCTTACATTAATAACAGGGAGACTACATGTGTTGTTTGCTCAAAATAACGACTGATGCGTATTCAATTAGGCCGATGCTTCAAATGTTATATCGATACATTATATTTCTAATGTGCTAACCTAATACTTGGCGTGCATCCTTCCTATTAATTGATATTAGCTACTGGTGTCAACTTTAGATGTTATTCTTTCTATTGCTTATCTGCAAAGAATTGGCATTAAATCATGTGAACTAAACTGTTGAACAGTAAAGTTAATCGTCAATGCTTAGAGATTATTGTTAACATGTTAATGTGTCTTTGTTTATGTCAAAATTAGTTCTCCGGTGTTTGTCATGGCGTGGTTGTCACACAGCAGTCACACCTGAGTGACCCACACGGGTCAGATAGTACTCCTGGTGGATTACTGATCATAGTTATCTCTCTCACATGTTCTGGGAATTAACCGCCCGTTTCCTAGCGTATATATTCGAAATCAAAATTACCACTAGTTAGAAACCTCCGAACTGATCGCGTGTTAATAAAGTATTCCGAAGAAAAACTTGGACTTGTGTTGACTTGCCTCGAATAACATCAACATGAACCACATTATTCGAATAAGACCGTATTCTGTGGTGTAAGTTGTTCAGACTGCAGCCTCGATATAACTCATGTAACTCAAACACTGCACCGTGAGCGATGAGAGCTTGTGCGTTTATTTAGCCAACATTTGCATGTGTTGGGCACATAAATGTTGTCGGCAGAGTCGGTGTCCCATGAATAAACATCAATTTAGTTGTCTGATTCAGCAAACCCCCAGTCATTGATTTTCTAGATAAACATATCTTGGTGAATCACATTAGTTTCCTCCCAGGCCACCTGGCAGCTGTGCGCAGATGCCGCAATGCATCTCGGGAGGTCACACATCTGACTGGTGCAGTAACCTTCCTGTTCCTTTATTGCCGCTTGGTGACGCTGCTGTTTGCCCGCATTTCCCTTTTCAAAGTGAAGTTTGCTCACCTTTACAAATCTTGAACAAAATGGCTTTGTTGGCTATTCAGAATTGTTATCTTCCGTCTGATAGCTCCGCAGTATTTGGCTGTTAGGTTCCGTATTTGATTATCCGATAGATCCAGGAAGATGCGCACTTCAGTGTTAAGCTAATTCCTTGGGTTTGTAAACTATTGTCAAATAATCATGTTAAACATTCCGTGTACTTAATAAAAAAAAAAGGAAAAATGCGAGTTTTGAGGTTTTACATTATTTCATAGGCAAACCGGGAAGTTCCTCCATTCGCAATCAGGATTTACCATCAGAAACATGAATTCTGGAATTAAAGAAGTAATTTGCCTTTATCTGGCTATCATGATAACATTTAATAGCAATGTCACTTGTCAGTCAACTACGCAGGAGAGAGGCAATTCGATGGAATTGCTGAAAAGACTGCAGATTTTAGAATTGAAAGTGCAAATTGTAGAAGAAAAGGCAACATCTGTTGAAGACAGGGCTATATCTGCTGAAGACAGGGCTGTAACTTCTGAGAATAGGGCTGCATCTGCTGAAGACAGGGCTGTAACTGCTGAAGACAGGGCTGTATCTGCTGAAGACAAGGCTAAATCTGCTGAGAACAGGGCTGTATCTGCTGAAGACAGGGCTGTATCTGCTGAAGACAGGGCTATATCTGCTGAAGACAGGGCTGTATCTGCTGAAGACAGGGCCGTATCTGCTGAAGACAAGGCTACATCTGCTGTAGACAGGGCTGTATCTGCTATAGACAGGGCCGTATCTGCTGAAGACAGGGCTGTGTCTGCTGAAGACAGGGCTACATCTGCTGTAGACAGGGCTGTATCTGCTGAAGACAGGGCTACTTCTGCTGAAAACAGGGCTTTATCTGCTGAGTGTAACGTTGCGATTTTCGTAATGTCTGAGGCGCGTAATTTATGAGCGCAGATGATTAATATATACTACTTTTTTATACTACTCTGATGAAGATTGTTATGCTCCCTTAAATGATGTAATATGTGGTGGTCCCGTAGCGTCATCTGCTTCAGTTAAGTGTTTGATCCAGAATTTAATGGATGTTCGATCCTTTTTCTCTCACGTTAAATCTAAGATTTTCTGATGTATCTTTTATGATTCCTGCAACGTGGTGAGTGCAAATTGTTTGTAAAATTGTGTAGAATCGTTTGATATGCCTTGTGATTATTGTTACTATGTACTTTTCGTAAAATGTGATATTTATGTATGTGCCAAGATATTGAAGTTTTTGTTTTTTATACCTTTACAGTTAAAACCATTAAAATAAAGCGGATACAGTCTTTATTTGCGTATAAAACATCGTTGTGTGTGATTATATTCATCGGATTATCGAGGATATTTGTGATATTCGAATTGAACTGAAATTTCTTAAAAATCAAAGTTAACATAGTTTTAACACGGGATCCAAGATGTCAGATGACGAACCTATCGAAGACTTGAAGAGTCTTCTGACACAAAGATCACGACAACAAGGTGCCGTGCGTACCTTAATCACTCAACTCGGTACTGTGCAGCAGGATAAGACTGTACGCATTGATATCTGCGAGGACTTGCTGAAGAAGTTGGCGACTGCTCGACAAATACACGATGATTTGGCGTTGCAGGTTTTGTCTCACGAGGACATTACAACAGCTGACATTGGCGAGTTAGAGAAGAAGAAACAGGCATTATCTGTCGATACTGTTGTGGCTTATAACTCTGCTCTTGAATGGGTTGAGAAGATGAAGTCGTCGAAGGATGAAGCTCAGCGTGTACGATTGCCGTTTACACCAGATAACAGTGATACTGAGCCGGATTCACATAAAATCGACAGTTTACAAGAACAATTGTCTCGAGCAAAAGAAAAACTGTCCGAGTTGGATGGTTGTTATCATGAAATCAGTTCGCTACGTGATGTGATGAGCAAGCAACAATCGGAACATCAAGAAGAATTGATGCGTTATAGTGATTCTATGACTCGATTACGTGAAGATTTGGCTACTGAAAAGAAAAAACGTGATTCGTTTGGACCTCTTCAGTCAACGTACATGCATGACACGTCGTCCAGGAGAGCAGAGGCACGACAGGCGTTTGATCAGGATGATTTTATGTCGATATCTCAGGTCATTAATAGTTCAAATACCGAGATGTTTCGACAGATGCTTGATCAGACCCAGCAACAACAAAGAAGCTTTTTCACTAAAATTAGAGCACCGTCGGTTGAACTTATGACATTTGATGGCGATAGAACAAAATATCATGCGTTCTTGAGTCGTTTTAATGATCTTGTGGGATCGACTGACGATTCTGACAGTGCTAAGTTAAACACCCTGTTGCAGTACTGTTCTGCCGATATCAAGAAGATTCTGGATTGCTGCAATTACAAAGACGCGTCTGTGGGTTATCCCTTGGCGCTAAACATGCTTAAAACTAAATATGGGAATCCTTTTCTCATAAGTCAGGCATGGGTGGAAAAGTTGCTAGCATATCATAGTCTTGATAAGCCTGATATGATTCTTCAGTTTGCGAGTGAATTGAGGAGTTGTCATGAATCGTTGAAGGAAATGAAATTCCAGAGTGAATTGGAATGTACTGGGACAATGAAAATTCTAGTCGCGAAACTACCAGTATACATTCAAGGTCGATGGAGAAAGAAGTATAGAGAACAGTTGGCAGCCGGAAAGAATGCAGGTGTGACAGAATTAATTGACGTTATCACTTACGCGGCTGAGGAACAAGCGGATCCAGTGTATGGACCCGAGAGTTTGAGCAAGGTTCTCTCCTCCATGAACACGAAGTTTACAGGTCAGAAAGGAGCTGGAAAAAAGAAATCGGCGAATGTGACATCGGACACGACAGTGAACAATGTGGTTTCTGAAAAGCCACCTGACGTTAAACCAAAAAACTTTGGTCCAAATGCTAAGGCAAAAAAGCCAGGGTTTGGTAAGAAAGATGATAATGTCAAATTGTTCAAATGTGCATGTTGTGGTAAAAACCATCAAACCTTTCGTTGCTATATATTTTTGGATATGTCTAGTTATGATCGGTTGAAATTGGCGGTTGAGAAGCGTTTGTGCTTGTTGTGTCTGGCCGATGGTCACTCGTTAGATAATACATTTTTGCACAAGGCGATGACGTCACCGATAGAGCCTAGCGCTTCGGTGAATCAGTATGGTTCGTATAGAGCTGGTGGTGTCGATGAGATAAATGAGATTAAAAAGGCAGCAAAGAAATTAGCGTCGAGCTCGATGTTACAAGACGAGACTGATTCGCGCAATGATGATTATTCATTGCCTTTGACTGCTTTGCATTTAAAGTCTCAAAATAGGACTTTAGCGTCTTATGCTCTCTTAGATACTGGAGCTACTGCCACGTTGTGTTCTCGGGAGTTTTTTCAAAAATTGAAGGCTGAACCGGTTGACAAGCTACATTTTGAATTGCAATCGATGCATGGTCAAAAAGAATACGAGTCCCCTGTTATAGAGTTGTTGGTTAAGCCAGTAAATAGGTCGGATTGGATTCTGTTGAAGAATGTTGTTGTTGTCGACGATTTGTCAATTCACACAAAGTATACGACGCAAGTGTATGACGTGAGAAATTTCACGTATCTTAACGATATTGGTATAGCTCACATTGGTCCTGGTAATGTAGATGTGTTGGTGGGACAGGACAATGCAAAATGTATGAAACCAAACAAGCCCTTGGAAATTGTCCAAGGACCAAAAGAAGATGATCCCTTCGCGTACAACACTCCGCTCGGTTGGATGATTATGGGTCATAGAGTCAATGAGGTTAACAATAATCTTAAAGAGTCGAGTTCAACTACAAATAATTTGTCGATTGTTAAACAACCAGAACAGATTGTAAAAGCATTAGATAAGTTGTGGTTACAAGAACAGGTACCCGAGATTGTTCATATGAGTGATGACGATAAACATGTGGTAGAATTGTGGGAAAAGGAAACACATGTGGTGGAGGGTCATATAGAGGTTCCAATTCCTTTTAAGAAGGAAATTCCCGGTTTGCCTAACAATAAAAGTGGCGTTATGAAACGTCATTTAGCGTTGGGTAGACGTCTGTTGCGAGATCCGTGTTTGAAGGAACAGCTAATATGGTTATGAATTTTGTCAATAATTACGCGGAGGTCGTTACTCATGATGCAAAAGAGGGATTAGAATGGTATCATCCCATTCAGGCTGTTATTAGTGATAACAGACCTGGAAAGTGTAGAATAGTGGGTGATATGGGATATGTTTTTCAGGGTCGATGTTCGAATGAGGACGTGTATCAAGGTCCCAATTATATCGCGAATATCTTTGATATCCTGATTAAATTCAGGAAATATGCTGTGGCAATTACCGGTGATTTACAATCAATGTTCGATCAAGTTCGTGTACCGGAGGTACAAAGGGATTGTTTACGGTTTTTGTGGTGGTATAAAAACAATCCAAACCTGGAAACCATTATTTGTCGCATGAATACTCATCGTTTTGGAGCGTCATGGGCACCCTCGGCAGCAATTCATGCCTTGAAATGGATAGCACTTCATCTGGCTGATGAAGACATGTTGCAGGTTGTTGAAACAATCCTAAAACATTTTTATGTAGATGACATGCTTCGCTCTGTTGTTTCAGAACAGGTGGCGATAGAGCTGTTGAAGGATTTGTCGGAAGTGTTATCTAGAGGTGGTTTCTTTATAACCAAGCTTGGTTCCAGCAGTGTGGCTGTGATGGAATCAGTGGAGCCTGAGCGTCGCGATAAACTGTACCGAGAATTAGACTTCGGATCGAAGGGTACAGCGTTGACACAGACTTTAGGTGCAAAGTGGGGTCCAGGAAAGGACATTTTTGGATACAAGGTTAACATCAAAGAGAAACCAAAGACTAAACGTGGCATGTTATCGACGACTGCGTCGTAGTTTGATCCCTTGGGGTTGGTTTCTCCCTTTACGTTGATTGCTAAACGTTTAATACAGCAACTGTGTAAAGAAAAGTTGGAATGGGATGAGGTCGTTCCGGGAATTTATAATGACACGTGGACCGTCTGGTTGGAAGATGTGCCACTGATACAACGCATGGAAATTCCGCGATGGATTGGTATGTCTGATTACTCCGGTGAGAAGAATTATTTACACATATTTGTGGACGCTTCTTTCACTGGTTATGGAGTGGCAGCGTACATGGTTGTGGAACATGACGACGTTATTGTATTGCGTCATTTGGTGGCAGCAAAAGCCAAGGTAGCACCTATTAAACAAATGACAATTCCAAGACTGGAGTTGTCTGCAGCAGTTTTGGGTGTGAAAATGTTGCTCTCATTGCAAAAGTCGTTGTTGATTCCCGAGGATCAGGTATTCTTATGGTCCGATTCTCAGATCGTCCTGTGCTACATTCGAATAGATACCTGGAAATTGAAAACTTTTGTGGCAAATCGCGTACACTTTATACAGGAGAATTCATGCTTGTCGCAGTGGAAGTTCGTTCCTGGAATTTTGAATGTTGCCGATATAGCCAGTTGAGGTATGAGAGCGCAGGAATTGATTGATTCAACTATTTGGAAACAGGGTCCTGAGTTTTTGAATGGGTTCTCAGATTGGCCAGAGCAACCAGCGGAGAAGCTGGCAATGGAAAATGAAGAACAACTGGAGATTAAGTCTGTTTTGGTTTTTCATATCGTTGTTCAAAAAGAAAGAAAAGAATGACGTCAGACAAACGATTCTGACTCAATTTTCTGAGTGGAATAAACTAATACATTTTGTATGCGCATGGCAAAGAATATTTTTGTACCTTCGAAAACAAGTTAAGGTTAACGGTTTCTTTAGTGTGCAGGAAATCAGAACGGCTGAGTTAATTGTCGTGCGATTATCTCAGGAGGAAGACTTAACAGACAAACAAAGAATTTCAGCAAGCTCTTTTCTTTTGATGATGAGTTTGGTGTTTTGCGAGTAGGTGGGAGACTAATGTTATCTAGTCTCACTTTTGAGGCAAAGCATCCACCAATACTGCCGGTAGGTAAGACAGCCACGTTGTTTGTTAAACATGTACATGCACGTAATGGTCATTGTGGCGTGAATCGTACGTTTAACGATGTAAAACAGAGATTCTGGATTCTGGCTGGGAAAACAGTTGTTCGAGAAGTTGTTAGAAATTGTCTTTTGTGCAAGAAACTTAAGGGACAGCCGCTGAATCAAGTGATGGCTCCCTTACCGTCGTATCGAGTAGATTCCGGAAAAGTTCCTTTTGATCAAATAGGAATAGATTACTTTGGTCCTTTCTATATTAAAATAGGACGATCTACCTACAAACGATGGGCTCTGATGATTGTGGATTTACAAATTAGAGCAGTTCATATCGAATTCTCTCAGGATATGTCAACGTCGAGCTTTCTTAATGCGATTCAAAGATTTATTGCACGACGGGGAAAGCCTTCGTTAATCGTTAGTGATAACGGTTCCAATTTTATTGGGGCTCAGAGAGAATTGCGAGAGTTGGTGAGTAAGTGGAACAAGAAGCACATTGGTTCAAAACTTGCTCAAGATGGAATAGAATGGAGATTTAACACTCCATTAGCAAGTCACCATGGAGGTGTTTGGGAGCGACAGAATCGCACAGCGAGATATTTGTTGCTAGCTTTGTCGCATGATCAGACCTTGTCAGATGAAAGTCTGAATACTTTTGGTGCTTGTGCCGAGCAAATTATGAACAGTCGACCACTTGGTAATGTGTCTGAGGATTCTCAGGAGCCGTCGCCCTTAACTCCAGCTCATTTGTTAAATTTGCGTGAAATGAAGGGTTTTAGTGGTGATTATGAGAAATCTGATACATTGAGAAAACGTTGGCGTCAGATTCAGTTTTTGGCGGATAGATTTTGGGAAAAATGGTCCACATCTTATTTGCAGTCTCTGCAAGAGCGTTCAAAGTGGTTAAAGAAAACTAGAGATTTCCGTGTGAACGATCTTGTTTTGGTTTTGGACGAACATCTGCCGCGATTGGAATGGCCTTTGGGCATAATAGAGGAGGTGATGGATGACAAGGATGGTCATGTTCGTTCTGTAAAAGTTCGTACTGTGGTTGGGACTTATGTTCGTCTGGTTACTAAAATCGTTTATCTGGAATGTATGGATGAGTGATTGAATCTAGAGATTCAATGGTGGCCGGTGTAACGTTGCGATTTTCGTAATGTCTGAGGCGCGTAATTTATGAGCGCAGATGATTAATATATACTACTTTTTTATACTACTCTGATGAAGATTGTTATGCTCCCTTAAATGATGTAATATGTGGTGGTCCCGTAGCGTCATCTGCTTCAGTTAAGTGTTTGATCCAGAATTTAATGGATGTTCGATCCTTTTTCTCTCACGTTAAATCTAAGATTTTCTGATGTATCTTTTATGATTCCTGCAACGTGGTGAGTGCAAATTGTTTGTAAAATTGTGTAGAATCGTTTGATATGCCTTGTGATTATTGTTACTATGTACTTTTCGTAAAATGTGATATTTATGTATGTGCCAAGATATTGAAGTTTTTGTTTTTTATACCTTTACAGTTAAAACCATTAAAATAAAGCGGATACAGTCTTTATTTGCGTATAAAACATCGTTGTGTGTGATTATATTCATCGGATTATCGAGGATATTTGTGATATTCGAATTGAACTGAAATTTCTTAAAAATCAAAGTTAACACTGAGAACAAAACTGTATCTATTGTGAACAGAGTTGCCGATCTAAAATCTCAATTGGATAATATTCAAACAGACTCAAGTGGACAAGGTAATACGATCCGAACTGGCGCACTTGTTCGATGATTTTCTAATTACCATGCAGATTTTTCTCAGCTGTAAAACAAGCATTGTATTCAATGAATTTTATCCTCTGACAAATGACTCCGAAATTAATTGCTGATGTTATAAATTTCAGGAAAATCCTCAACTTACGTTCGCTGGGGAAGAACAACATGTGGTGACAATAGCACGAGTCTCGTTTATAAAGGTAAACTAAGATGATTTTTAGTATCTTTATGTCGATATCATTATCATATAGATATTCTATTTTATATACCATATATAGTTAAAGACAGTAGCACAATTTACTCTAGTGTTCGCGTTCTTCAACTTATATCATGTTTACTGTCCGAATACAGGATACGCTGCTGGTTCACGTTACTCACATGATGGAAATGGAGCTAACTACGTCTGTCTAACAGAGAATCCTACCTGGGAGTATGACAGTTTGGGAAGCAATGGCTATTTTGCATATGTCTCTGGAACTGAGCTTCGCGTAGACTGGTCCCTCAAACCAGACAATGTTTCTCCGGGGTGAGTCGATTGCAATCATTGCGTTCAAAGTGAATGCAAAATTTACAAAAGTTCCTTTAAGTATATAATAACGCCCGAATGATTAATTAAATCATCATAAATATACTCTATGTGTATATTAGGGAAGGGAAATATCAGGTCGCCCCATGTGCTGTATGTGAGACTGTAGGAAGAGGAGCTGCTCTGATGATACCAGGAACTCATGTCTGTCCCCAGGGGTGGACACAGGAGTACACAGGTTATCTCATGTCTGCTGATTTTAATTACAAGAAGAGTGAGTATGTGTGTGTAGACGGAAGGCCTGAAGGTATCACGGGTGAAGGATCACGCAATGATTACAGCGCTCTGTTCTCTTATGTTAGAACTATGTGTGAATCTCTTCCATGCGGTCCTTACCTAAGCTACAGGGAAGTTACATGTGTTGTTTGTTCGAAATAACAAGACTCAAATATCACATGGTGGCTGATTATGCATTGTCAATCAAAACGTCTCGTCTCGATCCCAACATAAATTAAATATTACAACTCTGAAATTTGAAATCTCATATTCTTTAATCAATAAAATTCATTGAGGGTTGGTTACTTATGATTGTGTTTTTACTTCCCCGTTAATTCACCGATATGAAGTGAACATAGAAATAGCAGCCATTCATACGAATATTTACAATAACACTTTTAAGGCAGTCACTTCACGAGATCACTTCCCCATTACTTGGCATCCTCTAGCAAGCGGCAGTGGCATTGATAAAAAATGTGTCGGTATATATTGCGTTTTAAATGTAAAAGAAGTTTTAGATGCCCTTATGTTTGTCAACAATTGTTCTCTGAACGTGTTCCTTTATACGAAAATGTGGCACTAGAAATAATCAAAAGAGTCCGTGTCTTTTAAAGATGTCCCTGAGACAAATAGGGCAACCCCCTCATGACACTAAAACGTTATGAATTAGATTTTAAATCGAATGTCAACAGTCAAATTTGAACGGCAAATTGCAAGGGCTTGATGCCTTCAACCTATTCTTTTCTCAGAATGACGAGGATTGCACCGTTTTGAGCTCAACTTGGACGGCTAAACAGAAACCCCACCAGGTGTGTGTCAT
>JAXGGS010097758.1:35138-47021 GCA_035585475.1 Armandia brevis | reverse complement strand
CAATACATCACGCGATTTCTACAAGAAATGTCCATGCCTATGAAATCTAGTGGTTTTACAAAGTGTTGTGTAAATTGTAAAGCTGAAACGATGTGGATTGCACAATACCGCGAAATAATTCTTCCAATTAGAACAAAAAAAGCCAGCTGTGCAAAGGTATGATGAAGCTGTACTGGAACAACTAGAGTAGTTTAAGGCATACGTGCTGTCAAATGCAAATGTTCGTAAAAACGTCAATGCGAGAGTTGGGGCGAGCTTTAATAACAATTCGATCCACACATAAAATTTCTAACTCAGAATTCGTTCATCAATATCCATGATGTGAGCGCCAGGCTCTTGCATATATCAAATAAAACTAGCTGTGTCACTAACCATCAGTGTGCCCGATGGATGGTGTTACACAATCCAAAGTTCAGATCTACCAACAACCCCAGGAGACGGGGTTCTCGTTGAATATGGGATAGGGGTATCGAAATCGCGTACCCTCAGCAAAAAATAGAGATTCGGGATTTGAACAATTAATACAACCTCAATGGAGGGATTTGTAAGAGGGACTGTGTGGAGCAAATGTACATGCACTTGCGTACATGTAAAATTTGTTGCAGTGCTAAAGTTACTAGCAGTGAAACGTCATTGATGCCATAGCCGGTTACTAGTATTACTTCCGATACAGAGTGATTGCGATAGACCAAAGTGATTAACCTTACTTTGTTTCCCAAACGGTCATTCCTGCAACTACTAGTGAAAGTAAAAGTAAAAGTTATTAACTGTAAGATGCGAAAATGTTCACGTCAACAGTGTGAAAACGTAATGTGTAATAATGCCACCTGTAAAGGGATCGGATATAATACTTATCAAAGTCCTGAAATTCACACCATCAGGCAACCATAATATTTACTTTAACACAAAATTCACTTCTTTAATTTACCGAGCATGACGATCGGACTTCTTCCACGAAATTATAAATTTAGTCCTAAAGCCTAGCTAAATAGTTTAAACATTTTATATTGGCTATAAAACCAAAGGTTCCATAATACTCCACTACATGTACATATATGCTTTACTATATGTGTGTTCTCTTGCTTGCGGCTTACTCAAGTCATATTTTCCCTTTCAAGCATCCTTTCAATAATTTACGTGTTTAACAAAGCCTCACATATTAGTAAAACAAGTATTGATCATACTACTCAAACTATCGTTGCACTGATTTGAGCCACCATAATTCAAATACAAAACTGTGAATTAGCACAAGAGTCTAGCTATAGATTTGCATGCGCAATTAATATCCTCATTTAGATACGAAGACAGATGTCGATTATATGAAAATGCCCTATTACCACATAACAAATTCAACATGGATAAAAAATATTACATTTCGCTGCACAAAGTTACTTTACATGTGCATCTATCTTTTACCTAAATCAAAAAAAGGGAGTCATCATCACATGTACATTAATATTTTCATGTTTGTAACCAGACCTTTTCTTGAGAACAATCTATCGGTAAGGACTAATACATGAACTATGTATATTTGATTAGGGAACTCCTCCAATACAGTAACAATCCATATAGCTACCTTGTTTGGCATTTGGACAGTATTAACACTGAACATGAAACTGACTGGGAAGGGGTTACGGTGATGTTCACAATTAAAATCGGTACTACCTAATATATGATATAATATAGATTTATAATTACATATACGCCTATAATATATATAATGTACACAGCGAATTGTATATGAATCATCTATTTGTTGACACTGTTAATTGAAGACATTCATGGCTTATGATTATACATGAGTAAGTCAATGTGTACAGAATAATTGAAAGTGTTATAACAAGTTGTTAGGCGTGCGTGCGCATGAAGTTTAACTGTTGCTGGGAGAGGCAATCTATGTAAAGCATCTGGTGAACCATCAAGAAATATGACAGGGACTTCCTGAGATTCCATAGTGACCTTGATCCCATCAGGTCTGGGATGTGACCTTAAACCAGGCATGTAGGAGAAACAGAGGTCCAGGTCGATGTGAATGGACAGGTGGGATGTCACATGATTCAGGCAGTAGCGTTTGATTGGTCAGATAGTGGATCATGTGATCTAGGGCACTTTGTGCTGGACAGACCATCCTCATTAGTCTTCTTCCTGCACAGAGGGAAACTGGAAGACGAGAGGTTTAACATAGAGTAGTAATGAATAATTAGTGAAAATAACAGAACAGGTCAATGAACATGAATCGATTTCTTACCTTATATCATCTCTTGAAAATGTTAAATAATGAGGACTTTTTAGAGGAGGGTGGAGCCATCAACATGGGCACTTGGTTTCTGTGTGTGATCGAGATCTAAAAAAACACACAATAAGAATACTTGGTATCGAAAACGTGCAGAGCGCCTGGCAAGAGAGGCAATCAACAATATCGTGAGTATTCAACTATTTTGTCCTTACAGTGCAACACGGCTGCATCCACGGCTCTCCGTCAATCTGCATGGGAAATCGTTGTCTTGTTCTGATAACCACATGGGAACACTGAGCTAGACGTCGACCAGATGACCTTATGCCCACTTTAATCTGAGCAGCATGGAGGGAATTTTCCAATCCAACCACTTCAATTAACTTATCACCACAATCTGAATAGCGCAAGTAGCCGATCAATCAATAGATGAAGGAATCAATAATCGGGCATGACAATGATGCATTATATGATATTTCTTTTCAGCTGGCCTTTCAGCAAAAATCTGCTTTGCTTTGCAAAATGGGTTACAAGTACATGTATACATAACGTTCGGTGTTACGTTATAAAACGAAAGCTGTGTTGGCACAACTCACCCTGGATGGCAAATGATAGGTCAATGGAGGACATGCTGCTGGAAGAACATTCCCGGTCTTTGTCCTTTTTACCAGATTTTGCTGCCTTTTTTCGTTTTTTCTGGGTTGGCGATTCACCCCAAAGATTGGAGCCGCCATAAATACTGGGTATATTCAGTATCGCTATTCCTTCCAGGGACGGGCCGTTGGCAAGGTCCAAAGAATACCCATCACACTATTTAGGAGATGTACATGTAATGTGAGAGGAATAGGAAAATTACTGGTTCATAAACAAAAAAGAGTAGCCCGCCATATGAAAGTGTCACATACCATAATATCGATGTTTTCATGTAAATTTTTGCAGGTTGCGCCGAGGGTTTCGGAAGTGCCGCATTCAAAATACCATATTTTATTTCTCATACGACTGTTGAACTTTTCTGGATGCTTTTCTCGCATCACATGGAATCTGTATCCGATGGAGGCGTCCTGGTAATTAAGGAAACGGTGACATGTGTGACGCATAAGCAAAACACAAATCTTCCGATACGAATTCCAAGATGTAGAGAAAGGTTGACATTCAAACAACTTACAACGCCTATGGAGAAGTAATTGTTGATGATGTTGCACGGGATGGGATCTCCTTTCTCCTCATCCCCATCATCAGGTGCGCTAAACTCTATCTGCCATCGATCCATCATCACCTCTGTACTCCGCCCTACCTTGTGTAAGATTTTAGACAGACTCTCCCCTTCATAGCCTGCATAAATATAGAATTATGTGATAATGTTAACCATGCGTGTGATAAACGACGCTTGAACACGGACAAGTGATAAATTCAGCTATCCACATACCTCCTCCCCAGCGTAGACAACGAGCCAGATCGTTGCCTGTTCCGAGAGGTAACACCGCTACCGGCGGTTTGTTCTCGAATTGTACTTTATCTGTGACGGTGAAGCATACGAGAGTTACGTATAATCATCACTTTAAATTATCATTGTGTTTGGAGACAAACACGAAAATTACGATATATCAAAACCGTGAATAGCTTACCCATAGCTTCTAAAAGCCAGCCGACAGTTCCGTCTCCGCCTGCGGCTAATACTCGGAAACGAGGCACATCTTTGAAAAACTGCAGTCTAAAATTAAAAGTTTCCTCATCAGCACATCGCGAGAAGCGCGGATAGCAAAACATTTCGTTCTTTTGATCGCACGTTACGCGGTCATCAATGAAAACATGACAATGAAATGGTTAAATATATCTATTATAGAAAGCTGTGGGTGGGAACCCAAAATACCGGTGTGCGTATACATTTCCATGAAAGTCGTTTAACTAACGATTACACGATCATTAAATAAAAAATGCATTACCCCGGCATTGGACCTCCTTTACTCAAATTGTACACTTGTCTTGGGTTGAGCAGATATTGGAACTTCCTCAATATCCTGTTGGCAAAATAAACAAATAGTTGATAAAGTAAAATCGATAATTATTTTATCAATAATCACTTTTAATTCTGGCCTTCTAAATATCATCATCAGAGTGATTTCCGTGCAGAATGCTTTGATATCTCAATTATGACCAGGTGGCTGATATATTTGTGTGTGACTCACCTAGCTCCCTGTTTCCCGCCACTTTTAGGGTTGATGAATACGACTAGTGGCGCGGTGTCCAAAGCTGGAGTTATCTGGAAAGAGCTTTGTCCCTAAATTGGGTTCAAGCGAAACCCAACCAGAGGAAAAGAGAAAAGCAGCAATGTTAGATTGTGCACAGGTTAGTATGGAAACCACAACCTCGTAAACACTGAACAGTATGTACATTTAAAGGTTTGAGAGACATCGTCCATTCTTTGTACGAGACTTGTATTATTAATTTCATATGTATAATTTGTGCCATATTTTGTTAGACTGTACACGATTAAAATTGTGATTGAATAGTTCTAATAGACCATGCAGCATTGAAAGATATGTTCGAAACCGGTATCAACATGTAAATATGTTTGAGGATGTTTTAACGTCTTAGACTAATTTCGTCAATATTGTGAACGAATACATTAGTTTTTGTTGTAATTAATATACGCATATTCCAGTGTTGAATTGCTGATCAGATAGGGAGTAATCAGACAAGTTCTATTTTGAATTTGTCAGTTTAACTTTACTCTTAACATTTGCCAAAAAAACTAGTTTGGAACTTCATTTTATGTATATTGCCGCTCATTATTGCCATGGTTAGGAGATAGGCTGTTCTTTCTAACTAGCTATGCTGGTCAAGGTGTCCCACAGAGCATTTTACATTTTCTCAAAAGCGAAATGTGTTGATTCGTGAGGCCATTGATATTAATCATTCGGATTTGTTGATGCATCTATCGATGTTTGAAAGCAAGTTAAGTTGTGACCATGTGACATCAACAATATAGTACCGGTAGGTTAGAAACATAGGCTCAATGAAACACCTGCGGCCAACATCGGGGACATTGCGAACAGGTATTGAATGTAGTAGTATACGCAGTAGTATATAAACCCAGAGAGTAGTAGTATGTATACATAGTAGTATGTAAACAGGAGAAAGTGTTAAACAAGACTCGTATCAGTTGAAACTTTGCACGGTGATAATCAAAGTGGCAGTGGTGTATTAACATTATGAGTTTTACTGCACACGGCAAACTCTCACCCATCTGTCCATTATACGTAGCTGTTGCGGCTGCTGATAAAATTAATCACCAAGTTACTATATTGTATATGCAATTCTGAGGGCTTTTATGGAATAATTGAGTGCTGACCAAGTTTCAGGTAGGACTAACTTTCATTAAGCTTTTTTTGTTGGCTAAGTTACACGTTAATGTAACTCTAGTAGCTAGTAACTCAAATGTATAAGCCATTTTGTAAACTTAATCCGTCAGCCTGCTTGCATTAAATTTCACGGTCCTTGCCTAGGTTTGCATAAGAAGATGGTTTCCCTGATATAATGGTGATCAGTTAAACTTGTATACATGAATCACCTGTTCGATTTTGTTTGGAGCAATTTAGGGTAATGAGCGACAGGGTGGATCAGTAATATAAGAAAGGCGGTTTACCTGTAGAGGACCCGAACTCTCAAGCTCCAGGTTATCACAAGATGATTCTGATCTCGTCAACCCCCCTTTGGATTCTTTCTCTTTTCGAGGCCTATCCTGTATAGAAAAATGTATTCACAGGTGACAAAATGTGTGCATCGGAGACGGATGTGATTAACTTTATACACGACAACCGCAGAACACTAACCAATACAGCCGGACAAATGGCAGTTGGTGGCAAAATGTGCTCATGGAACTCTCCGAAGTCACAATCGGGTTTCACATGTGAAGCACATTTGTTGTGAAGCTGAAAGAAAGTCAGAATTTGAACACCTCTGCTAATTGTGACAAAAGAATATGCAGCCTAATCACTATAGAAATCCACTCATCACAACAAGTAAAACACGTGAATACCGTGATTTTGCACCAGCGGCATCTCAGTCCAGTCACGCCGTTATAAGTTTTAATGGATTTTTTGCACTTGTCACATTTTCCAGGACAGTTGCCCTCCACCCAATGATGGTTCATTGTTTGCTGGAAATTATATCGAAATTCATATATTAAGTTTTATGGCGGGAAACGTGCCTCTCATTAGACATTCAGCACATATTTGAAACTAACCGGTGAAGACTTTTTCGACTTGACATAAGTAGTAATACAACTGGCTGGAGCTCTCTGTACGCATCTCTCATGCACAGTGTACTTGCAGACTGAAAGGAAAAAACAAAGACCGATAACAAAACTTATTGTCAAATAGACTGTAAATGTGAAACACTATATGGTATACAAACGAATCGTGGCCATACATTTGTTTTAATTAAAATACTTACAACTACAACAAAGTCCTTGTTTTCCAAGACCAACGAGCATATTAAGACACAAATTACAGAAGGCAGGCTTGTTGAAATGTTTCAGTCTCCAGGAATGAGTACCATCATCTTTAACATTCTGTAAATCAGGGAACCATAAACATATAGTCGACCTTTAAGGTGAATGTACTTTGTCTGTTTGTATGCAAGTCACGTGGGCCTTACTGTGTCGAGGCCGAGCAGAACGAGCAGAGGTATGGTGGTGAGACCACCTCTTTTCCATTCCTCTAGTGATACAGTTCCATCTGAATCATAGTCTATTTCCATCATCATGTCCTGGAGAATCTGGAAAAATAAAGAAGAGGGCAATTTTTAAAGTCGTGTTATCATCAGTCGTAACGAGAATTATTAATGTTCCTATGCTATATATTTAATATCATACTTAAACTTACGGGTTTTAATTCGGACACATCCCATCCTAGATACTCGGCCACCGTCATCATTTGGTTGATGATGCAATCGATTTCCTACAAACACGATATAAATTAATATATTGATAACGTGCGAGCCAAAAGACGCATTGTGAACTTATTAAAGCTAATTGGATGTTTATTCCAGAGGAAGAGTTGGCGTCACAGGTGTTACAATATAGATGCAGAAATTAACGCAACATTTTCAGTGTTTGGCACACCTATATCAACAAGCAATGAACTTAAGCTGATCTTGGTATAATATAATATCTTTGGTACTCACGCTTTGATCGAGGAGACCATTTCCATCAGCATCATAGAGTCGGAACATGACTGCAAATGCATCAACATTTATATACATTGGTGTTTTTACAACTTGGATCCCATGAGCAGCTGCATAGCGTGCGACAAGTCGATTGCATTTACTTACATTCCAATTTCTCATCTGGACTCGATGCTTCTAGGATGGAAAGGTAACATATGACGTCTTTCATGTGAATGGCGCCTGTTTTAATTTCCATGCTGTCCCGCCTTTTGACCGCGGCCTTGCTCTCACTCTGCACCACCTTAAGTAGTGAGGAGTTGGACTGTCGGATCCATGGATCACCAGTATCTGAGGAAATATACCAACCATCGTCAACTTAGGTCCGCAACCAACGTATTCAATGCAGTGCACCACACGAGTTTACATGCTGAAACAACCTACCATACAGGGTAAATCTTAGTCAAACTCAAATTCAAATTACACGTACATGCAATAAACCGAATGAGAAAATAAGTAAATTAAAACATAAAGGACACTCCATGCTTCGACTTGAATTTAAAAATGAACAAAAATTCCAGCATGATGCCTTATGAAATAACGAGACATAAACATAACACCAGATAGTTATATGTAAAAAATAATGGGCACCAACCGAAACAGCTTACCTCCATGTACACAAACAACGACAAATCAATAAAGCGTCCGACTTATTACCACGGTAACGAGCTCATTACATCTCATTACCAAACAGCGAGTAGGGCAGGATGGAGAGCGTTTATGTGTGTACCTAGGTACGAGGGTGTGGAGGCACTCACCTGCATGCACACTGTGTACACTGTGACTGGACTTCTTACTCGACGATCTCGAGTGATTAGATGCATCTGAAGTGTTTTCCCCGCCTCCAGAAGCAAGCACTTTTTCTATGTTTAAGTTACTCGTTGGTGTGGTAACGGCTACAGAAGGGTGACTAGATGCAGATGTGGATCCTTTGGTTAGGCAGAAATAAAACATGGTCCGTGATTAGTAAGGAATCAAGCAAACCGTCTAAGCGAGCGATGTGAAAGCATGTGAATGTGGGTAACCCTTATATCTACTGACGAGCAATCATTCCAGGCATGTAATTAGTTTTTTTTTATAATCAAACCATATCCAAACCATTTTCATTCACCAATTCGTGTATTGATTAATCTAATTGTTTGATTACGCTGCGGAATGTTCATCATTGATTAAAGGAGATGATACGATAGAAATAGATGTTTGCGTCTACCGGTATAACAATGTATGGATTTATAAGTAATAATGTATGCCCCGTATCCGAACGGTATAACAAAATGGCCATGTCACGCTCCCCCTTACACCGCGAATAACAACAACAGATAGAATATTAATCTAGAGTAACGACCTTATCATTTGCGAGACAACGTTTGTTCAGCGCAACAACTCATCTGAGTTGCTTGCAGCCTCCCCGACCTGCCTCGGCGTTATCACCATCATTCCTGACCTACAGCCTGCAGAGAACTCAGTATACAGCCTTTGCCATTTCCACAATACATTATCTGGTGCGAACCGTCTTCGAGTGGAACACAATATACAAACACTATAAGATTGCAGACAAATTGTGAAGGAATCCACGGTATTCGTGGTAGAAACGTACGTGGTGCAGAATATCAAGCAGAACTCTATGAAAGTTGAAACTACGGACATGACGACTCAGACAGTATCCTGTCGAACCACGTGTAAGCCAATGCGAAGAGCTGAGACATCGATGATCAAAAGAGCAATTTAATTTAGCGATAAATGTCAGCTTCTGCATCGAGGCTTAAGCGCTGGTGTATGAACAATCGATCGAGATAAATAAGATGTATATGCAAAGATAGACCATAAAGTCAAAAAATCTAAAGGCATAAGGAAATAATATCTTTGCTAACCGAATATGGTGATTCCAACTTACTCATTTACAAAAATTGCTAACTCTCAGAAATAAATTACCGACTTTTATATGTACAGATCTGAATCTTTTTTCAGTTTCAGTTCTTAAAGTTGGAATATAAAAAGGGAAAACTTAGGACTAATTCGTAGACCACCTACGAAGCGTGTACATCTAGAACTACTGAGTGCTTCGGGGGGATAAAAATAAGCACCTCTGCGTACTTAAGAATAACTTTAAACAGAATAGTTTATCAAACAGGTAGTTATTCTGTGAGTATGTCAAACAGCAAAGAGGCCTTAACGTGCACAAAATCGTGCAGAAACGTACACGTGTTCAGAGATAAAGTATGTTTTCTCATGACTACGCTAAAGCCTGCAACGATCGTGTAAAAACTGCACACATACCATTAATGAAACAGATTCCAAGAACGCACAAGCTTTACAAATCTGATAACGACTGATTTAGAAATGGACTGAAAACGAGATGCACTATTGCATGGACACAATGCCTACGTGAAATGTGAGCGTAGATTATAGTATCAGGGTATATCTTAAATAAAGGCATTTTACTTCTACATAAACGGCACAACGCATGCTCGCGCATTGGGTTTTATTTCAGGAATCAAAATTGTTTTGATGATTTCGTTCGATATACTGATAATTTTCTTCGATCATGGGAGTTAATTTGATATCCTAGAAATCTACGTCATAGTAGAAACCAGGTGTTAAATACTTCTGTAGAAATATCTTCACTGCTGCGGTCGTCAGAAATTGTGCGATAATGTTAGCGGGAGAGATTGGCTCAATAAACTAGAAGTTAATGGCCACAACTGCCAAAAACTAAAACGACGTACACACATGGAGTTTCGCGATGAAGATATTTCGGGAGAAGTGGGGTTAGAAGCAGTGCGCATGCGAGTGCATGTAAAAGTACCTGCTCGACTCCGGCGGCCTGAATCACCACCAGACGAGTCGTGACGGATATGACCAAGGCTGTGTATTTTCTCGGAAAGGCCGTGAAGTTTTTCGGCCAGTCCATGATGCTTGTCCTTCTCCTTGTTGTTGCTGCTGTTGTTATCTGGGGGCTGTTCGGCCGCCTGCAGAACAACGGGAGCACAGACAGTCTGGGACGCTCCCAGCGCCACATCCTTGACATGGCATTCCTTACCCAGAGCAGATTTTCCTGCCAAAGGGGTCTGCGACGGCTCCTGTTTCTTCACAAAAGAGAGAAAGAGATGCTTGGCGAGCTCCTCGGGCACATCCACCTCCAGATACACTTCCAGAAAAAATTTGAACCCCTCATAGTCAATGGGCTGTAAGAAGATCAATTATTTGTGTTAACATAATGACATTTTTCATTTTACATTGACGAATTTCCTTTGAATTGTACGGAGCAATAAACACGAAAGGATAGCATATCAATAAGTAACATTGTCTTATCTAATAAAATGTGATGCTTTACTATTTAGAAAATCACACGCATTAGGTTCGCATGGACGCAGCGTTTCTTGCACATTTTGAATAAATTTGGACGCTCGATACCGCCGTGGAAATGACAGGTTAAATTGGTATTGAACTAATCAAATGTGACACTATGATTATCAACACCTGCACTATGGACATGCGCATTGTAAGTCTGGAATTCTGCGTGTCTTTCTCTGTTGTCAGCTGTACTGCAGTCGAACATTTGTCCGAGCATTACAATCTGCTAGCAAGCATTTTGCACCTGTGGCTATACAAATTATGGTTTAACTCATAAACCTCAGTATCGATTAATTTTATCACTGGATGATTTGCCGCTTCATTGACAATTTCACTATTGATATTGCCCTGTGTGCATCCAAGTTATGGGCAGGCATGCTACTGAGACTGAACATGGATGAACTGTAATATCGCATACAAACGGCAGCGTTTACATTGACAATTCTCACCTCTTCGGCATTATACTGCTGTAGTTTTCCTCCTTCTTCAAATTCAGGTAGAACATCTTTCAATGTTTTGCTAGAGTCTGCAAGAAAACAAAATAAAACGCTGTCATTTCACAGTACAGTGTGTAGTAAAATACAACTCGGTATCATGTACTAGAAACTCAACAGTACCGGGCGAAATTCTCCAACTAGTTATAAAATACATATTCGAGCACATCTACTCTAGAAATGAGATTTAATCCGGTGAATTGGGACCAAAAACAACAACGACCATTATAAAATCCTCGATGTATCATCGATTGTGTTAGGGAAATTGGTGCGGAATATCTAGGTGCAGCTAATTCCCAATTGGTGATTAAATAACGTTACGAGAAGCTCGGTCTAAAATGCATCTCTGATATTCAAAACCCTCAGTCCTATTATTCATCCAGTGGTATTGCGCAATATTAATTAAATTTTGCTTGAAAATATACCGAAAGTAGGCGATGAATTCGAAATACATGCAATACGAAACAGAGACTAGACAGTAGGTATGGCTAATCTCCCATGTCCGCTGTCCAGGGTATTATCGCCAGTTCCTGCTTATACACCGAGGAGCAATATTGACGGACATCGTGTGAAAGG
>JAXGGS010097758.1:2183-35038 GCA_035585475.1 Armandia brevis | reverse complement strand
TGTCCGCTGTCCAGGGTATTATCGCCAGTTCCTGCTTATACACCGAGGAGCAATATTGACGGACATCGTGTGAAAGGAGTGCATCTCCTAGCAGCGCTACGCTAAATCAGCTACAGCAATAAAACATGCTCTAATGAAAAGGACAATCATATCTTCTGACACATTCGCTGGCGTAATAAGGGATGTCAAAGATGGTTAGGGTGAATCTAATCAGTTTGCATCTGCAATAGGATTACCCCGATGCTGTTATCACCGTTAACTCAATTACAAAGGAATAACATCTTTTATTACAAAAACAAGTTCAATGGGCTCCATCCTCCTCGCCATCCTCTAAGGTGATAAAGCGCGCATATTAAAGAGGTCACTGGTGGCTCGGTGGACTGGATTACACGTTCAATGAGTTTCTCGGAGGCCAGGAACACACAGGAGCGCAGAGACAAGCAGAGGTGCGTTTTTTACACTAATTACCATAATCTGAAGGGATTTACCAGGCAAGTTCGCCGATCTGTTACAGTTTGATTCTAATAAGAGGCAGACGGTGAAGAAATTAGTTTCGATGACGAATAGTTGGTTGCTTGTGAGTACTATCGTATGTAGCTGTCTGCCACCTACGACGCGCGATAAGAAGCACTCACTCAGTCTCAGCAGCAATCAAACTATATTCGTCCAGTGTGATCTGGCAGTACACACTTTCTGAAGGACAATATCAAGACCGTGCCCCTAGATCTATTGATTTTCGCCCGTGACGTCGGTGACGTAGGAGGTAGCGACATTCGTTCTTCTTGCAACATAAAATATACTCGCTATTTATGGCACACTTTTAAAGCCTGGTTTCGTGTGGAGAGTACATGGAACTACACGAACCCACATCTTGTGCTGCAAACGTAACAAAACGCGATTCTTAAGACACCCACTTGGTGTGAGGCGGGCCAGAAATAACTTATGACAAATCGATGAATGTAGATGATATATATATATATATGATTTGATGACACTTCTTAATGCGAAGAGCATCGAACTTGCTGAACTTGTAAATATATATAAGAACCGTGCTGCCATACTTGGGGACGGTTACGTCGCTCACCTTCAGACAAATATAAATATCTTATTAAGCACCGTACACAAATCAGGCTGCAGTCTGCAAGTCATCAAATGTCAGAGTAACCCGACTCGTAAATGACTTACGTAAATAATTCGAATTTATCAGTATGAGCAGAGCGATGCCGACTGTGCCAAATATTGAATCTATACGTTATTTGGTAATTTGTTCGACACTCTGGAGTATCTGGTCGGGATACAAATACCCGCGGAAATTAGGTTACAACAGTCAATTTCATTCCGTGGCTCATCTCGTGTTTTGTGTAATTTGTCAACCTATTTACGATTGGATATCTAAATGTGTTTATCCTTTTATGATATTTGTGCCGCCGGGTGCAGCAGCGGGCGAGCACGGTCACTAATCTGCTATAATCGAAAGCGCAGGGATGGTGATTAATTAGTGCGAAGTCACCGAGACAAGGTCAGACGGCCATTCAGCGGCGGCCACGCCGTATTAGATATTCTACACATCTGATTGTCTAAGTAAACCAGGCGTTCAGTGCGGATGTCCAGTCCGGTGTGCTCACTTTCCACCCGAATTCTAGGCAGATAATCGTTAACTTGTAACATTCAATGTAATCGATTCGGCGACGATGGAAATGTACCGGTATTTGCTTTATAGGACACATCGACACATTGACATTTTTGTGCATTGGAAAATGGAAGTACGGCACATAAAACAACACATCTCGTGTTTTTTGATTGATGATTTCACGGTTCCCTCTCATAGGTTTTACGATAACCTCGAATTATCATAACTGTGTGAACAAAACTCAAAACATTCCCTTTATAAAATACACGTGCGCACATTTACCCTGTCCTGCGTACACGAGTGGGGAATGGTATCGCTGGCCAAAAGTCTAACGCTAAGAGACCGCATATAAGTGTTTAACACGATCACACATAAAACCCAGATATACGTGCCACACCCATAAGCCATCGGTGCACATGACGGCAAACAAACTTCTATGGTAATACATGTACCAGTCATCGATTATGACCACAGCAAAGATAACTTGCGACAGAGGAGGACGACTGTCTACACAAACCACAGCCAGGTCTTGCCGAGAGAATCATAATAAACAAACATGGTGCGCTCTTCATACACAGATACAGGTATGCTTAAACCTGGCAGAGTTTCCGCCTAACACACGCCGGTACACACCGAGACGAGCTGATTATTTCACACGATTAGAGCATATGCGGATCTCTAGATGGGCAGTATGTGCATCTGCATGTATAGGTAACAACGGGCGGGCCATCATTCACCAAACTAGAACGTTCACACCTGACACATATACGTATATGTATATATGATTAGGAGGACGTACGCTGGGTGTCGGCGGTGCTAAACCTTGCTCTCCTCTCTCGTGGAGAGGGAGGGAGTGGCTCGCGTCAGCTGGTGGAGGCCCCGCGGTGGCTCGCCCTCGCCAGCCGCCAACCATAAAGGCCCCCAAAGCCAGTTATTGTACTCACATCCGACATACCAAATATTTATGAACCAATTATTTCTATTATGTATTTTGGTAAGCGCGAGGAAATTAACCGGTTGAGGTTCACAGCTCGGAGAGGTGACACAGTCTATGGTGTTGTGCAGGGGGGTGGCTAGGTATGCCAGTTAGCTCCTGCTTTATGTGAGCTCCGCATCTCATCCGCTATATAACCGGTGCATACTCAACACGTTAAACAAAATATTCAACATCTTTCATACAATTGCATGTCGAATCGGCAGTTTTCAAGTTCTAAATTGTATCCCCCATGCCATATAACATAAGAGCGCAAAGTGGTCAATTTAGAACATAAGGACAATATTACTCATTTCAGCGTTTACCTTCTCGGAATTCATCGAGCACATTTCCCGTCACCACATGGATAAGCCATTGTCGATATTACGTGAATATTTCGTTAAATATTACGTGAATAAATAATGGGAATATATTAGTTTAGTTTAATCAAGTGGCTAGCACTTGGTTCTCTTTTGATGAATCCCGATACCCCGGAGCGTTGTCGGGTGATCTTCACGAGTATAAACCAGTTGTACTCAGATCAAAATGGGCTAATGTCCGTAATATCTTTTAGAAGGCACGGTGAGCAATGCCACCGAAAATATTGTATCACCACATAAAGCCAGCTACAAATGCTATTATTAAAGGCCAGGGATATTTTCTCTATTATGTGAACCTTGTCCCTGGGGGACGTGATTGGCAGTGCTGGCCGAAATCTCGATTCACCCTCGCCATGAATATGTAGCCAAGGACTGCGTATTATACATGGCAAATTAGCTCATGTCTAGTGCTGCCTTTTAAACGCTGCTAAAGCTGTAGCGATTGACAGGCATTAATATGATTGATGCTGAATTGATGACCAACAGGAGGGGAGCAGTCGAGCAAAATGTCAAAGGTCTGTTTCCCAGGTCATATCTAGTCCTCAGCAGAAAGGCAAGATTTACTTGGAACAATGTCGGCAATTCAATTTCAAAGAACGGTGAATCCCTTCAAATTTCTCGGGTAATTGTTACACGTGAATGAGAAACTGACGTCGTAAGCTCAACCCCGGGCGGGCGTTTTCTTCGTCTGCATGACATAGGGCCCGTTAGAGGGACTTTTATGTCCAACCATCGCCCGAGGAATTTTAAAATTTGTCCAATCTGATTTGTTAAAGGAAGCAATTCAACCAATTTGGCATTGGTTAAAGTGCTGAGCAGAGTGCCCGATAGCAGTGCTGTATTGTTTGTAAACGGTGCCAGCCGGCCGCAGGAGATGCAGCCCGCACAGCGCACCCTCTTTACCAACAAAATGTAATATGCAGCTAAATAGAGCAAATCAATGGTAATCTATATTGAGCTAATCAAGTGGTTTTGTGCTTTGTTCTGTGGCTAGGGGAAGGGCGTTGGCTCCAGCGGCTCCGAAGCATATCAACAGAAGATGGCTCGTGACATTTAGGGATGTAGCCACACTGACAAATTGCCGGCTGCTAGCTGAACAGACAAACTGTACAAATAAAGTATGTACTCTGCTGTCTGCCGATGGCATGCAGGCATTGTTCTGAGGAGACAATATCCTGATACATAAGGGAAGCGTTCTGTACTTTGATTCAGAACAACGCTCGACGTATGCAAGACAATGTACGCCGCTGTCTCCCGCAGAAGCAGCAGCCGACCATCAGCGATGTAAACAGCGTTGTCAGTCTTGTCGCATCAGCAACACAGAGATAAAAAAAAATACGCTGCTCGTCCCTTCACCTCCACTTACTGTCTACAGTTCAACAATGAGGAGACAACTATAATTCCAGCGCTAGTTTCTATTTCTACGGAATTATCGTGACCTTTGTGCTATTATTATGGGTATGTTTGTTTCGCGTTAGGTCTTAATCCTGAGTTTTGCGTATCTAAGAGCTGGCTCTCGTATGAAGAACATCGTGAGCCATGACCTACTCTCGCCTTCCCGTCCTTCGCCAATCTGGTGATGGATCCTCGCCACAGCGATCTGACCTGTAGTGGCAACATCTTCCTCCCTAAGGTATGGCCTACAAGTTTAGTGCATAGGGTCGACTATTAATTCGGCGCGCACATGCTCCGATACATGGCAGAGGAGCAGAGCTGCGAGGTAACAACACCGTCTTACGCTCTAACACTGGCAGGGAGACAAACGAGCGGAGAAGACATCGCACAATCCATGACCTAATGACCTAAATTATGCCTCCAATGATTCGGCTATGTACCGAGTGGCTGAAGTCGCGCTGCGTTAACGTTAAAATGTCGTTAGGGCTGAACGGGAGATTTAAGCGGACAGGAGTGTTTAGGGGGTGTAAAAGTAAACACAGTAAAGCATTGGGATGAAATCCTACCGACTCACACCTCTGGTGAGATTTCAGCGGACGGCAGTTACTAAATTACCCCTCGATTTTAAATGTGTGGAATATTATTTTAATATATTAAGTCGGAGAGTAGACGGAGATGGAAAGAATATTTTACTTACATGATGTGTACTCCTGTAGCTGATGAAACTCGGCGGGGCTCAGTTTATCCCACTGAAATGATGACATGTTGCTATAGTTACTATGTTAGCAATTAAGTTTCTATAGCAACCAAAACTGAGAGTTATATCAGAGTGAAGTCAATGGCATCTCTGCAGCGATCTCCACAGCAGCGGCGACTGCATCGGAGGCAATGAGCAAGTAACAGATTATTTGAGTTGTGCATCAACTCTGATCATTTCCTCATAAGTCTACTAATGCCGGCAGATCAGCAACATAGTCCATCCTTTGCATTTGAATTGCATGCAGTGTCAGTATCGGGTCCCTGCTTAAAGATGCGTGCACTCCATTTGATACATCAGTAAGTCAAAAGAATCCAGTCACTATTCGGCAACAATATCCCAACAAAATTGGGTGACACGGCCCACGTCGGTTGCGACAGCAAGGCGGGTCGGGCCGGTGGTGAATATCTCCCTCAAAGTTCAATTGCTTGGCTTAGCACGGAGGCATCACCCGCTCCGAGATCCTGAAATAAAGCAGAAAGGCAGAAAATTAGTGCGTGGAACATTGTACATTATCCGAGGCGGGCATTCACCGAGACACGGCGCAAATAATCAACTTATACACCGTGATATAACTGAGATGATCGACACAAATCAAGTATGATGATGTGTGACGTAATGACGAGGAGGCTGATAAAACTCGTGGATTATTAAGCCTCGCCTAATTGATCGATACCAGTAATACGCTACTCAGCGGACATGATAAACGCAAAACATCAAATATGGCTCGATAAGCCTGAGCCTTGATTTTCTAATTTACCAGTAGGATGGCATAACTTGAGCTAATGCCTCCATTATTGCCTGATAAAAAGCACCACGGAGACGGCTCTGGTTAGACTGCCTTAAGTAGTGGGGTTATACCGGACCAGAGCAACCTCGAGCGTTTTGTCCAGTGCAAGCATCTTAAGTGCATCATATGGCAATATCACAAAATAACAAAGAGCTCTGGCTCGACTTGACGTTTCAAAAAATTCAATAGAGTGTAAGAAACTTTAGATATACGTTTCAATTGTACAACACTCACATGTGCCATATTATTTCCACCAGCTTTGTAGTATTTACCGTCCTTGTGTATAAAATATTGCTCACTAAGTTAATATAATCTATACGATGCGCATCGCTTGTATGTATACTTTTATGTATATGTCAATGCATATTTAGCTCCAGTAACTTCTTCCTATCATTAACCCACGAAAAGTAACATATTTCAGATATTTTTGCTCGAGCGATCCGGCACATTACCGAGCAACTACCGCAACTACCGCACATCACGTGAGCCTAATCTAATTAAAATTGTCTAGGTACGTAAACAATGCATGATATTTTGCGAATCAATCCCCGAACAAAGTGCAACATTAAAATACTCATCAGTCACGTTTCCTAGGGAACGACTCTGGTCAACATGAGATGTATCACATACAACGATCGATACCGTATATCCTGCGCATGATATAAAGTAGGTCCATTCCAGATTGATGGGTGCGGCTGTACCTTTTAATAAACCTATATCGCATCGATAGATCCATTTGGGGTAATGTATGGGCGCGTGTCCTGCTTAAATCAAGCCCGTCTTTTTTGCCTGAAGATGGTAGTTTAAAAGCAGTTGGGCGATCTATCATAACCAGCAGGAAGCCCGGCTACAGGTGCTAAGGGGTCTCTCACATACAATGCACACATACTTTCCGCGCAACCCTGCCAAGTTCTTGTCAAGATATTTGCTCCCCGAACTGCAATCGAAGATCGAGAGTTCAAACCGCCAAATTCAGGGCATGGCCTTTACCTAGTCGCTAAAGCTGCTGGTAGCTCATCCGTTCATCGCACCGGCGTTATGTGGGCATCGCATCTCAAGGCAGTAAATACCTCTGTTACTGTGCGGCAAACTACTTGATAAATTGTAGCCCGACCTGCCTGCCCATTGATTGATACCAGAGAACTCACACGAGCAGGTATATAATCAAGTATAAATGATCGCGACCCCGAATTCCCGGAGGTTAAACACATTCGGGGAGGGCAATTTACAGCGTATGAACGTGCGGCGAGCAACACATCGAAAACACGCGAGAGCCGCGCAAGATGATCGTAAAAATACTCCCCGCACCCCCCATCTCCCAGGGTCTCTGAGCAACAGTCGCACTCCATCTCCGAGTATAAGACCAACAGATTTTGTGCCAGTAAACTATTCCTAGCCCAGATACTAACAGGTGAACGAGGGGTGGTAAACATCAGGCGGGTGCTTAACGTATTTTCGCGGCTAAATTGTAAGATATTGGGTGAATGGCTGAGGACAAAAATACACGATCTACGTACGGACGAAACCGTCGACTACATGACCCAGTTGGCGGCCGGCATCAGGAAAATCACAGCCCTGCGTAAACATGACACACAAGTTGAAGGTTCACCTTTTTGTTAGTTTTCTGATTGGCCAGACAGAGTGACGGAGGCCAAACCGACTAGAATTTGACCTAATCTACAGAAGCACGGTCGAGGAAGGAAGACGTGGTAGCAGCGGTCTAGTTGCAGACGGTATGCATGCACACAAGCTCGGTGACCGGGCGGTGCTGCTGCTGCTGCCCAGACAAGAACATGTCAAAACATCAAACCGAGCGCGCATGACAAATAGGTCAGCAATGAAGAAAAAAACACCTCCGTGTACAAACAAGTAAACCTCATTACCGATGTCTGGAATGAGAATAGCAAATAATTCTTGTAAACGAGAGTTCGCACACCAGTCACTGTGCGTTCATGCTATCATTCACCGACTGAATGTAAGAGGCATAATACTGAACAAAGCACACAGGGCCCTCTTAACACTCAGCCGAGAGCTCTACACTCGCAGAGTTCTGTGACTGGCTGAGCTCTTGTTTCTAGAAAGTCTTCGCTGAAATCAGCAGCTCAGGGCCATCCGAACAAAAATAGAATTCTGATTAAATATAGAACACGCGTAGGGTAATTATTTGGGAAAGTGTTACAGAAATAATATTGATGGTGATCTAATCCGTATATGTGACTGCGCAGCGGCAGAATGACTTAAGCAGCACCTAGAAACCAGGATTCATCACCGATTAAGTCTAGCAACCGCCAATATTCGTCAGTTACACGGGCACTGCTTTATTCTGCACACAATATGTAAATTCTAAAGCGAGCCTTGTTTTGGGGTCATGCAATACCCAGGCATCTATATTTTCCTGGAAACCACAATGTAAAATAAATGCCGCTCCGTGTCTCGGTATTTTTAATAGACAACAAAATTATACTGGACAATATATATTAGACAACAAATTTATACTGATGTGATTAGAAACAAGACAAGATTATAATTTCAGACAGTATACTTCGCTAGACAAACTGTTTTTACAATACGAGCGTGGGATGGGTGATAAAACGATAATATAGATTAACCTTATCAGATTAGAACCAATTGCTACATATCACCTATATGATATGGGGTGAACAACGTGCATATGTATAGATCAGCTAGCTTGTCTGTCATACATTATAAATCAGTTAGAAATGGTGTGTGTGTTCAGGTATATGGTTGGACTAGCAGCTGAGCACCGATAGAGGTAATGTTTTCAGGGGGTGGCTCAGGTGCCCGCAACCCGATCTGCCACATTCTATACGGGCGATCACATACTTCGATACAAATGGAGGGGGGGGGGGCAACCTGAATAATGATCAGCGCGATTTGGGAACAAGAAGCTATTTGGACAATTCTCGACAGACAACTGCTCCCGGTAGATCGGTAGTGAGCTTGCCCCCCACACCCAGCGCTACCTCCCCCCTCGAGCTGCGGCGGAACGTATAAACACCCCTGCCCGGATAATATAGAATAAACAATACGCGCAGGGAGTGTAAAGATATAAAGTGAACAGATCGAACATTTAGCCAGCAAAGACATAGTATGCGAATTTGAATCGGCCACGTTTATCGCCCAAAAGGATGTGCTGAAGCAGAAACAACGGTATGTTAATAACCAGAGCTGAGTGTACAGTATAAACCACACGCCTTACCCGGCGTATCAATCAACGCGGATCCCAATTCGATTTTACATTTCCCCCCTACGCCGGTGTTCTTCAATTTGACCCCAGAAGTCAATGATTTATTCCGCGTATCCAGAGGTTGATTAGTGAATTGGCACTGTTATGCGTCAGACTGTGCACAGCCTTCTGTGTCGGCCAATGATGGAGTGAAGACTTCGGGTGGGTCACATGCATATCGATTATAGCTTTTGGCAGAATCGTTCATGGTCACCGGGTATCGGCAGATGCATCATCGCGCCGGTGATTCGAACCCCCACCGCCTCTAATTAGAATTAATTGATTTCGATATTTTTCGTCCTAAATTTACCCCCTCGATACAGGCTGAACTCTGCACTGACGAGGACACGATAATGAGTGTTCCGAAGGCGTGGCGAGATCGATCCGGCAGCAACACGCCCGACGTCCACATGCGCCCGGGGTCTGACGCCGGGGAAGAACCGACGGGAGCGGGAGAAACGAGGGAGAGAGAGAGGTCTGCTCTGACGAGCTCCACCTACCTGAGGTCAATCTGCCCTCTAATTAACTCCACCCAAAGCGAGCCGCGAAAGAGGAAGTCAAAGCACGCTGGTTCTACCTTCCGTGCATTGTGCTACTTTTGTAAGGTTATCGAGTCTCCGGTAAAGGCGGGCTGCCAGCATGCCAAGAGAAACGGCTGCGGGGTAAAGTCGTACATTAGTGGCGTGCTGCACAGCAGGAAGTAATAATGCAGGGTTCGCTACAAATTCATATACGTGTTCTTCACGCGTGTCATGTGGGATGTAGCAATCACTATAGAAAAAAACCATCATCGGCTCACCCGATAAATCTATGTGACATCTATTTAGCGCGGAGCCAGCTCTGACGCGAATAAGCCTAGTGATGTAATATCCCCCCGCTTTCATTAAGTATCCTATCCATGGTTTACAGACAGCGTGAGGAACGATAGTCTCCTTCTTAATGGGCAATACGCCGCGGTAAGTCAAAGCCAAGCAACATTCTGGTACTGATTAAATCACATTCAAAGACTTAGTGCCGTAAATGCTTTATTATCTGAAAAAACTCCACGCTGAGCGGCACGAGAGCAGAATAATCAGTTGAGAGCAGAACCCCGGATCATGAAGGTCATAACACAATAGCCCGACTAATCCGGAGAGCTTATCCTCGCTAACCCTGACGTCTGTCGTGTGACGAGGGGGGTAGCCTTCAATATACCTGTCTAACCTCGGCTAATCAACCGTAAGCGGCTAATTAACTCCTCCTTTCCTATTACCCGGCGCTGACGGCGAGCATCTCCCCGGCACCGACTCGCCGCCCCCCTGCACAAACACACAAGGCGTGTGTAAACTGCCGAGAAAAACCAACTCCGGCAGAGGCCGCGCGTTTATTTGCAGAAGTTAGAGAGGAGGCGGCCCCCACAGCGCGGCGTTTGCCAGCTCTCTGTGTTAGCCGAGACCCGTGATTGGTATTTGATGATCAGGGTTGAGATCATCCAGGGTTATCATACGATTTCACTGCCACCTTGCTCCCCAGCCGCTTCGCCGCCGCATATTTCTGCGAGATTCTCCGAGCCGGCGCTGGCGTTGCCATACCCCCCGACTTATTATTGGCACCGTGTCCCTGGCGTACGGCAGATCAGTCACAGAGATCTGGCGCTTCAGAAAGCCGGCAGAACGCCGGATTGTGAGAATGATAGCGACTGATTACTATCACGGAATCCAAATAATTTGTCCGCAACATCTGCCACATTTATCACGGCGGCTATGCTATCTGATTTTTGGTGAACTCGGAACACAAAAGAAACCAGGTAATCGCCTAATAAAAATGCACCGGCCCGTGCCCAGATGTAAATCAGACAGCGCCCTCGGCCTCTGCGAACTAAATATAAATGCGAGAGACGTGTCCGCATTCACCAAAGATCGGCCAACAAAAACCGCGCAAGAATTGCGAATGTAATTCACAGGCTACGTCACTGCCGTCAAACTCAACTCATCCCGACGGAAAACTAGGTCAGTCGACTACGTCACGGCTGCTACAAGTATTCTGGGGCTCAGGTTTGTGGCAAGACAAAGGAGGAGGCAGTATCCGAGCCATTGTAATGCGCTGCACATACCTTGAAACTGATGCAGCTGAGCAGCGGAACACGATGCTGCTGAGGCAGGTGGTGAAGGCTGCACCAGATACACACCTCAGCAAATCTATTAAAGTCGAAACGTTTATCTCGCAATAGCGCTTTCACCCACTCATACAAAAACATATGCTTTTACATATGATTTGCAATCACGATATATATAAACAGCTCGTGTTCATGAGATTCAATCAATGCATCATTGTTTCCATCTCGAACCACGAAATCCTACATGTTACGATCACGGTCTGGTAATTCATAACTGTATGATAATTCATGGCTCAAGTGTGCGTGCTCTACATAAAGTACGAGGCGGAGCGGCCATCCGCTTTTATTTACCGATCCAATCAGGATACTGTGAGAATAAATAGTTCGGGCTGGCACTCTCATCGTCAACAAGCTTCCAATGGTGATCCGCCTTTATCTAGGGAACCACTCAGTATTTCTGGGCTTCACGGGGCATTGTTATCCCCAAGAGCTCCAGGTCATATTAATGGTGCAGGGGATTCCCGGCATCACTATTGACACCAGCAAAGAACGGCTGTCTCGTAGGGGCTTTTCCACTACACGCGGCATTAGCTTTGGTGGTCAAATTTAATCCACAAATTTGCTCCAGAGCCTCTGTCTCTTCACTACTGACTGGTGAGGCTCAGTTACGTGTTGAATATATGTCGCAGTTCCTATTCAGTTCCATCATTACGATAAGTCCGATAAAGGATATTATGAAGTTGATTAAGAAAGGCAGCAAGCACCGTCTATTATGAAAACACGAATATTGCAACTCGTAGGTAAAGCCATGAGCATTAGGAGATAAAAGTTAAATCTGCTAGATAAATGTACCGGTATATCGGAACGTATATGTGTACATACTGTGAATGAAACCAATAAATATGTATTAATCGATTGATCTCCGTGATTCGAATCATATGATGTTTAATTTGAATTCGTGAGGTTTAGTTTGAATTCTGACATTCATTATTCAGATCATGGATCACTGTCCGTTCGATAATAGGTCTCGCATATACACAATCATACAATCACAATGTGACAGGTTTATAGATGCATGGCCCAACGTCAAAGGTTTAATCGTGATTACCTGAAGAGATTGACCAAGTGCTTCCCTCAATATCTAAGTAGTTATAATGGACTTGATTCAGTCTTCTATGATGGAATAACATCCCAAGTGGCACAGCAGGATCAATATAGCAAGCAGAGATAATGGACAACCCAATATTCCTGAAAGTGCAGAGCGAAATAACCTTCACTTAACCGAGCACATACTGGTACAACATTAAAGGATGGTGGTTTCAGTATCTCTCGGGTTGCGGTGAAATACTATTGGTAATCCAACACTTAATGACGCCATCTATCAAATGTGCTGTTCCTTTTCGCACCTTGAAATTGTCTCCTTTGCTTATACAAATTCCTCAGTTTTATGGGGAAAAAACCTAATCCATAATTACGTGATAAAAGTAGATTGTGTGAACAAAAGTTTATTTAAAATAAGATAAATGCGGAGGAAGGTATGACAGAGAAAATTACCCTAGGTAAATCAGCACGTTGCAAGCGATTTCTTGCTGATTTCCTGTAGAAGTGATACTGTCACGTGAATCTTATTATTGCACATAATACATGTACTGCTATATCAATTTATAAACATCCGATTTATTGGTATAGTCTCTGAGTTTATGCGGACACCAGATACTTTAAGCATGGTATACACGCTGTGGTCGACCACACAACACACAATTACATATAGCACTGACCTTTTTCAAAGCAGAACGTGATTCAACGTAATCCTTAAAATCGCTGAATTCAGCTGACCATCTTTTGAAACCCAGATGAACATTTGCCATTCCTTTCGAACGAATAGCAGTTGACCTACTTTTGGCAACCGACCAAATTAGGATCATGGTAGTAAATGGAATGTAGGAGGTTGCTGAGCCCTCGAAATATCCACATTAGTTAATAGTAGATTGCCGGTAGTACAGTGCATCTGTGGTCCAGTTTACGTACTCCATCACTTTTAGAAGTACAGGTATGAGCACAGATTTATTGATGAGACAATTTCATCTGCATATACTTTCTTGTGATCTGCATTAGCTAGTTTAAACACAACTATGAGCGTTGATTTGTCTCTCTCGAAAAGACAGCTGAGGTCTCCTCAATAGATCATTGCTCACAGGAACCACATCATCGTCACTCGATATATATCGCCAGTCAACAGTTATAAGTTGCTCAAGCCACAAATTACTAAGGTATAGGCAAGCAGAGCAAGTCATTATAATCGTATGACATTGACTATCTAACCCGATAGCAGAAAACCTATTAAAGCAGCAATATGTGTGTGTCAGACTCGAGGGCTGCCCATTGTTGTAATTATTTCCTCTTCCCTCTTCCCACCGTATGGGTTGCCATGGCGATGTACATCTTCTATCGTCACACCTGTCTATTTGTTCTATAATATCTGTAAGCCACTTGCCGGGGCGACCATGTCCAGAGCTAGTGATTCTCAAGCCTCATCCTTTATCGCACGTCTCCTCAAAGATCCCTAATGTAAGCAAATATTTTACCTGCGACCACAGTTCTTGCTTACACACGCTGGAGATGCTCGGGTTGGAGTAAATCCTTCCCAGTGCTGTTGACATATCC
Organism: Armandia brevis; assembly: GCA_035585475.1. Classification (NCBI taxonomy): domain Eukaryota; kingdom Metazoa; phylum Annelida; class Polychaeta; family Opheliidae; genus Armandia; species Armandia brevis. Next base: position 21,107 of record JAXGGS010097758.1, on the reverse strand, counting down.
CGTTACATACACGCAAAACAGTTAAAGATATGAATCGGCGGTGCCCGGGTGATGCAGAGATGAGCCGCATATAGACTGAGCAGGCTAAAAATAGACGTGGTCAATAAACACGTAGGCTGGCAATTATTCGTTGATATATAACGTAAAATTGTCGATAAAATTCATTCACGACTTTGGCTCCCTCACACATCGTGCCATAACCCACACAGGTGCATGTGGAAATGCAAACACCACGTCGCTTAGATGACGCGTTTCAGTTTATTTAGCGATTTGGAGTGTGTGTTACGTATCAAAAATTGCTAGAAATTTTAATTTCATTTGAATCGACACCGCTCTATCGTAAGCCGAGTACATGTACATGTATCTATACTCGTCGATTTCACTTTTTTTACTACAAAGGAAGGTTTAACACCGGTACGTCTTCTACCCCCCACACAAACGTTTGATCCAATCGATGATATGTCTCTCTCTGTATCTGTCCCTGGCTCTGTCTCTCTTTCTCTAAGGAAAGCTGTGTGTATATCACATGGTTAAGGCATATTTTATCATAGCACGCCCAGGTTTACAGTTATGAAACATGTATTGCACGTGTAAATGACACCGACGCTACATTATATTCACAACGCATCATTGCTTGTCCAACTTAAACACATAATTTTAGTCGCAGAAATGGTGCTAATTATACGCCAAGTGTCAGATTAGTCACCTAGACGCTCATTTACCAGCCCAACTCCAAGAAAGGCACAACGATACAAATGTATATAAAAAATACCGTACACATCGTCGCCTCGAGCCAAAGGGTTGTGACGTAAAACTGTTCCTCTAGAACGTATACAAGCGCATTATAACTTGTATTCGGGCGTTATATTTATCACAGACGGAGGTCGTACATGAATACAAACACATGTATTCGCTAATTATGTTCATTTTAAGCTGCATATATATGGCTTCACAATGGACTTACTAAATGTGATGAATGAAACGATAAGGTCCGTGGATGCGCGTCAATGAGGGATGATTCAACATCGCGGTGACATGCGGTGGCTGGTAGTTAAACTGACATAGTGAGACGTTTAATTACCTTCCTCGTATCCATTTAATCTCCCGATGAGATCATCAGGCAGCTCGCCATAAATACAAATTCTAACGTACGTACGAACAGATCTGACTGTGTGCGTTCATATTACGTCAATAGCCCACAACATGATAATGATAGCGGAAAGATGCACAATTATGTGACTGGGGATTATAAACCTCATTCATCAGTGTATGTTCGGTTAGGGTCTGCCAGCAGTAAATACTGTATTGCTCTGAGTGTAATCAGCGCAGATTCTCCGTGGGCAAACAAACATACGAGGAAAATAGGAAGGGTAGCCTCACAGTGCACTAGCGATTGGTCTTACTAACTTCAAGTCGAGTACATCATGCTGGTGTCTACAACAGCCATCTGAACTACCACGAAGGAGACTATGTTCCTTCTACCGATCATTCACGATCATTTTAAGATGTATACGTCTTTTCGTTTTTCTTTTCCTATTCCACTCAACATGTCGCGCTTTCTCATTGAATATGATATCATATACATGTGTATATTGATTCGGGCAAGATATTAAAAGCAACAAAAACTAAAAAGTTATCTAGTCCACGGAAAAAAAAGACATATGTTCACGTATTTGGCGTGCGAGACAGAGAAAAGAAGATTGTTAAACAAGCTTCCGTGTTGCTAAGATTCTAGCTAAACGGAAACGTCATGAAAACATTCAGGTACAAGGCGACTAAATTCCTTCGTCAGGTTGACAGTGACAGAAGTCAACCAACAGATGGACATGCGAGTAAATAATGCTCACCGACCAGAAATGAATACTACAGCCCCGACTACAGCCGACTAGAGGTGAACCAACTTGTGTGTGAATAGGCAGGGTTCTTAGCCTAAATCGCATCCCTGCCACGCCCAAATATATATGTCCGAATCAATAAAGCCGGCTGTCTTTAATGATCCTGCATACAATACTCTTAAGATAAACAATGACACTTCGCCGAGTCACTCTGCAAAATCAATAGAGTATCATAGTAGCGAGCATCATGGAGCACATGCAGGCACATTCGTACAGATCAAATTTAACTTGTATGTCAGATTACTTGTACAGAAATCAAATACATACCTTTATAACTAGAGTTCATACTATCTCACCATACCTACAACCTACAAACAAGCTACAGTGGTATATGTGGTGCGAGGTGTGGCCAGTGGGAAAAGCCCGAAAGGAACGACATATTTTATTACTTTCGTTTAACGTGTCCAGGTGCGAGGGAAGTACATATGTATTTGGAAATTCAACTTAATTTCGCGACGGGGCTGAGGTTGTCGTGGCGGAGTGTTGATTCCCGTCAAGAACTCCACCGCAATGCCAACTGGCTACAGTTGTCACCGTCATGAGCCATTGATTTATCGTGACATAAGGAAACAGCGTGAGGCTTATCAAGTGAAGCTCGGACCTGTACGTTAGCGACGAGGTGGCAACTGCGGTCCCTCGGCGAGACACACCCAACCAATGTGACAGAGATGGGTAGCAGCGGGGTGTGATAAAGACACAGAAACCCTACAGCCAACTCTAGCGAGGACAAGATTAAGATGTTTTCTACCGGCTATTAACCATGCTGTATCACCCAATTTAGTCAGTCGACTGTAAATCCCAGATAATCGTTAAAGGGCATTATGTAGAGCGCATTCATAGAATCCAATTCTACTAAAATGGACCACGTATTGAAATGACAGCGGCCGTGAATTGAGACCAGACGCAGTTATGTCGAGAGCAAGGCAAATGAAACGCACAACATGCAATACATCTAAGTCAAATTCATTCTTACTCATCTAATGCACCCGTGAACACGGGTAATTCAGGCTAAATTCTCCTGATATATCATTCTGTTCAGCGTTTTCAGGTGCACTCTAGTGTTCATCCTTGGCAAGGCAGCTCCCTGACTTGACTATAGAGCCACACTAATGACCCCCTAGAACACATAGCATCACCTCAGCGACATATATGAAGAGCATTTTATACATGAAGCTCGATGATCAATTTGCACGGAGCGTGCAAAATCATCGACAGAGTGTCTTTGTTGGACAAAAGAGTACCGTACTGCGGTGCCAAGACTCACGTTATGATTCTGTAGACAATATGCGGATAGCTTAGCAATGGAAAACAAGCAGGTTTCGCCGTTAGATGAAGTACAAACTAGAGTACATGTTTTTTCAAGTTACATGTCAAAATGTTGGCTGTGAATTATAATGACTCTATCAGTATCCTGTCCGCGCTGAACCTTTTACTCGCGCATCCCTGACGGTTTCATTGAACTGGTAACCGATGGAATTTCTATGGAACTGATGTCCATATGACTTTTACCGCTTACTCTAGATATTATTACACTGCCGGCACATCAAACATGCGTGCTTGGCTTGTTTACCGGGTTTGCTATCGTCATATCATGGTTTTATTCCTAGTTCAACAACCTCAAATCCTACAAAATAATAAAAAAATATCCCTTTTTCTGGACTCAACATGGCATCGTGAACATACAAACGCGGCTTCCTAAACCCTCGCAGTCAGGATTTACTATGATACTGGTAGTAACTAAATAGAATGGCGTGCAGATTTCCGACATGGCGTGAGGCAAATTGTGTTTTGAACAGAATCGCCATTTAATTGAGGAGTTTGTTCTGATTCAGATTCACGTCTATAATCGAAATAATTGGTATGACTAACCTGGCCAACAAATTCATTAACCTTACCGGCGCTGGGCCGAAATTAGCACGGTCATAGATCAATTTATTCCTGCACTGAATTTGGTTGCAGAGCATTGGTGAAACTACTTGAGTAAAACAGGATCATACGTACACGCGCTCCCCAGGTTAACAGGGCTTTAAACGTGTTAAAAATGTAACACTCTCAGAGATTAACTTTTGGCTGGTGATTGACCGATACGTAATCTGCCACCCTATGTAAATATGCTTAATGAGATTTAATGTGGACCGGGAACCGAAGTTATTAAAGCATAGTGTGCCTGTTACATGGCATGTATACCTCAATCCTGGGCCAGCAGTTCGTGCGTTCGGCTGTACTGTAGTTTTTTATGTAACGCTTCGTACTTGGTTTACACACGCATGTGCTATTTAGCCCATTCACAGAAATGATAAAGCTTGGCTAAAATATGTTTTCGAGTGGATCACCTTGGAAATGGGCAACCTTTCACGAATGCGTATCGATCTCATATATTCTCAAATACAGATCGTATCAGAGGAAAGTTCGATTGAGCCGTATTTATAATCTGCGCACATCCTTTACAGGTTCGTGTTATACAATAAGATAACCTGGCTTAATGCTCTGAATTCTAGCCTAAGCCGATATGGATGCACACATAAAATGGCATTTGTTTATTAAACCCATCTGTGGCTCAGCCACTCGAGCCTCTGCATTCTTTGGTCCAAATGGTCCGCCGTACTGTATAACTGAGAGGACATCGTCAAATTCCAGAAATATGAAGCTTGGTATACAACCAAACAAAGCTTAATCTCACTGGCTTAGATATTGAATGTTCTAGCGATGCAAATGCACCTAATATGCTCTGGACTCATAGTTAAACTCGCTCAAATGGGTTGTTTAAAACTGTCAGATACAGCAAACATACATGATCAACCATCGCGAATATAACGCAAATCACACACGGATTTAATTACGTGGAGCCTTTGGCGGCTTAAAAAGTGAGCTTTCTGTCAACTGCTAAAGGTAAATACTAAATACAGAATAAAGATCAGACGAGATAACCTTTCAGAGGGCAAACAGAAATCTCAACGGCGGAAGGACCCTGCATAAACGTTAAGGCTCTAAATATACGGCGTGTTTACAGTGCCTTTTGTGCCAATTTATATCATACTGGCGAATTCTACAGTCTGCGCAGAGTGTTGATGCTGTGTTTTCTAAAGGTCACCCTGGCTGTAAAACGTTTTCAACAAGTTGACTAGGCCGGTAGATGGGCCAGGATTCCGACGCATATTATCATATTTAAAGGTGGTTGCCATTTGCTTGTATGGATGACTGCTATAGAGATGCTTACAGTGAAAGTATGGCTGATGCTGTCTACTCCTCAGTTCGCCTATAAAGGGGTATAATGTCACTGATGGCATGTGGTAGTCGGCCTCCTATTTTCCCGGCTACAGAGGATGTCTGCAGAGGCCGTGACAAAAGTGAGACGCTAATGGCACTGGAGATCCTCGCTAATATTTTACAACGAATCTCCCAAGGATGCGTAAAACTGGTGCATGTAACCAGAAATGTGCAATATGGCACACTCTGCTGGTCGAGCAGATGGAGGCCAGAGACTGTGCGGGCTGGAGTACTAGAGTATCCCCCCCCCCCCACCCCCGATGAAAGCATAAAAGGTTTTCACATAGCTATTCCAGTTCTTGGAAGGTGAGCTGATCAAGTCTGTCCTAGTCACGTACGCCGGCAAGAGGCTACTAAACAGGTCTCCCCGTGCACTATGACATTCTTGCTTCATTTCATCCCCCACTAAGCCTCCTCCACTCCCAAAGGACACAAACTGATATTCCCAAATAAGATAAACTTAGTGTGCATGTATCAGGTGAGGAGAAGCTTAGGTAGACAGTTACTCGCCTCCCTGCTGACTCTGTCACTGAAACTTCTTACAGTCTGACAAGGTTTCGATCAACAAGTCCATCAAGCTGCAATAGCCTAGCCTCCTAATGCATATGATACTCTGGCTATGAAAGTATTTCCTTAAGGGGAGGAGTGTATGGCACCCACCGCATATCCACGTCGGCCTCTGCCGATGTGATAGATTAGGTTATGGCGGACATTGTATCCGTAACTTCCCAGTCCAAATGTAAATTAATAGGCTTGCCCGAAATCTCGATTGATAAATGTGAAGCATTCGCAGTTATTTCGTGGCAACTTTATGGCGCATGGGATTAGAAGAAATTCAATATCACAGAGCAAGGCGGTTTGAATGTGATCTCATTTGGCCGACAAGGCCCGGGAAACTTGTTATTTACCTGAGTGTCCCCAGGTTTATTCGCCGGGAGGTCACCGGGGGCACCGCAAATAAATCACATTAGGCGTATAACAAGCGCCCCCAGGTGGCCGATTTTTACACTAGTGTTTACAGCGGGCATGCTTCCCTCACCGCCCACCCATTATAAAAGATATATGGTTGCGGAGCGCTACCATACAGGAACTGGGGCCTTCTTTGATAATGGACAGACCGTACGCATTACTGCTGTATGGTTTGCTTTGTTCTCCATCACCCATACTTATCCTTCCTTCTTCAGGCGCAGCAGCCGAACAGCACGGCCATGCCGCGTGTGTGCTCCGGTAAAGAGCATCAGCCTTGAATCGCGGGGAGAGAAAAAACGTGAAGCTGAGGGGATGCAGGGCGGGATGCATTAGCGCATATTACACTTTATCATCATGATCAAATGCATATCATTCACGATGGCGAAGGGGTAAATAAAGATGGATGCGCTGTTCATCCTAAGCACCGCGTTCAACTCTCACGTTTAATCAAAACTGATTCAGAAAAAGATTAGGTCAAATACATTGGAAAAGATAGCTAAATATAGGTCGGGCGGAATTAGCGACAAACTGCTGGTGAATTCAGATACGGTAACTACTGGATATAACACATATCCAGTCGATCGAGCAGACTTGTCAAACATTTATACCCCAATTTTGTGTACGGTAAATATGTGTCAGCTATCATATGAAGAAATGTATAAAAGAAAAAAACTAAATGGATGTGCGTCATTCCACACGTCGTTCCTACTAAATACAGAATTGATTCTAAACCAATCTAATTAATTCTATGCGAAAGTGACAAACGAACACTTTTGGCCTGACAACAATTCTTCTCTTTAAATTGCGGGGTGTATATTGTGATAATTTGGTTCCATTATCTACCAGTACATGTCTCCCAATTACAGCAATTCGCCCGTTGACGCATAGAATTTCTCTCGCCTAATCATTTTCTAACAAGCCTCAATGAAAGATCAGCAAAGTCGAAATACGAGCCACGTATGTTTAGAATCAGTCGGACCCAGCTTGGTTAAAATTGGAGTCTTTGAGTATATAAATACCATGCGATGCTCGTCAAGTCCAGAATACACATCACAGATATATTCTTGTAGTGGCCATCTGGTCACTTATTGTAATGGACTGGACCGGTGCAGGAGCGGTCTCTGGTGAATTATTTACTCGCTAGACGACCCTGTCACAGAGGAGCTGCATATGATTGCAATTACTTTCGAGTTAATTACACCGAACCTATTCCGATATAATTGAAAACATGGTGTAAAACTTACTCGACATTATTTTGACAAGCTTCAATCAGACAGACGTTGTGTTCAGACTCAAGTACATCGCATAAGCAAGCGGGGTGAATGTAAATACTCACCGGCGACTGAAGATGGAACAACTGCGAGCACAAATCTACTCAAGAAACCAACTACTCAACACGCCTCTGAGTAGATCCAACTTCACGTAAGCCTGCATAATGTAATCAAACGCAACAGGGTACACAACATTTCCAAAGATGTGATCCAAGCGAGGGACTGACCCATTTATCCCGCCATTTATCCAGCCCATGCATTTACATAGGAGCACTGATGAGAGGCAGAGATCCAGCCGTAAATTGACTCGGCGGCACAAGCCAGATCGACTAACTGACTGACTGAGCACCATTGGCAATACGCCTCGGCCAACAGCCGCTCACTGCTCAAACACATAAACGGCACCAACCAGTTGACAAGTTAGAGCAACAAATATCATGCAAACAATGTAGGAAATGATTAAATAATGGTGTAAGTAACATCAGTTGTGCTTGGCTGTACTAACCTGCTGTGTTTGTGAGGTTTTCAAGGCTCCTAAGGGCGTTCTGCGAGTAAATCTGTATTGCGAGCGTTATCCTGTTCGGCGAGCCAGCCATCTAGCCACCCACACCCATACTGGCCAAGCACCGGAAGTGACTAGGGTCAGTTGGGTAAACAAACAAATCTACCTCTCTTTCAAGAGATCTCTGACGCCCACGCAACAAGCAGAGTACCACTAGATGACACTACTTCATCTGCTTAATCCTTAACGCTCCCCAGCTTAACACTATGTGTGTAACATTATGCAACTCTCTGTCTTAGTAAATAGACTATCTATACTGTTATAAATAGTTGGAACGAAACAAAACGAAACAAAATTTGTTTCGTCGAATGTTACTAATATATAAGAAATGAACGCGAAGTGTAACATATTGTTCAAAGTGTAAAACTTTATCTGAATAACACAATTTCATTGCAATATGATTTAATGCTTAGAATAGAACAGGTACATTCATCTAATGCAATTATTAAATAATTGATAATGAATTCAATCAAAACTTTTACTGTATGGTGGAACTGTGTTTCCAAGATCAAGCTGTTTAAACAGCGTGTGCCGTAACCACATGTACACATTAACAAACGCAGCACACAACTGATTTCCCTCGTCACAATACACATATATAGATTTACATTGGAATGCTCTTCTGATTAAAAGAAAAGAAAAAAAACTATCGGTTCAGAGAACTTATCACAATCATATTTTCAAATTTGAATTCCAATAATACCACACTACAGGAATATGCATCCAGCTACATTTATATACAGGTACATAAGTGACATAAATAGTCATTATAACTAGTCTTTCATTTTTGTACTTTAGCGCATTTTGACTAATTAAGGTGAGCAAGTTAAACTATGAAGATCTAGAAATGAGAACTAAGAAGCAATTTTATATCTCATATGGCACCGAAATTTAAGACTTGACTTCAAATATTCAAGAACGTAAAAAATAAGCGAAAGCACCAAACATTAATTATACATAATACCGGTAGCTCATGCTAATAAAGCTGTCACATAGGGAGTCACATTATTTAAATGTGTCTAACTGATTACATATAGTCTATAACTGGAACTTATTTATTGATTTGCAATTCTACCCCAAATTGTTCTTCCCAAAGCTGACTAACGATATTTAATAACTTGTCCAACGAGAATTCTGTTTCCATCGCTAATCGCCAAACACACTCTTCTCCACTCTCTTCATCCAAATAGTTGACAGCCAACTCGAGCGGTAAATCACCGAACACATCCTACAAGTAAGCGTATTATGTGTGAATGCAATGTTGAAAAGCGCTACACTTTAAGATTTGTGTATAAAAAACAGTTTCAATAGTACCGGTAGTTTTATATATACATGTATTTACCACAGATGTGATGTCAGTTATCTTCTGTCGATCTTTCAACTCGAATTGCGTGCATTTGAATACAGGATCACCGATACTTATCATTCTGGGCAGGGGCCAACGGTGGTCCTCGGTGGCAAGGCACAGATGAGTTGGTGTAACGGCCAGGCTGATCGGAGACATGGCTCCTGATCCTGTAACATATTGAGACGGCCAATTAAATATAAACACGGGTAAGTTTCACGTGACTTCAACCGTGTAATACATAACTAAATTCGCCGTTTTATACATTAATAAATGTTCGAGCTCTAAATTATTCGTCGGAATTACATCATTTCTTTCTTTCATACCTAAGGCTCCTGTGGCTCCAGTTCTGATGTAACCAAGCAAATAAAGGGAGACAGTTTTATCCACATCCTCAGTCAGTTCGTCTTTGTCAGAGTGACAAATAACTTGCTTTTCTAAGTTTTCTAACGTTGAAGGGGTGTTTTTACTTATTGCTTCCAGGCGACTCTTTGAGGAAAATGATGTAGCTTGGATACGTGCTGAGGACAAATATCAGGTTGATTACAAACATTGCTAATCCGTGAGTATTAAACATCCATTTGTACATCGTGGACAACCATAATCAAGCAACTTACAAGTGAAGGTTTTGATAAAGCTCTGGCATCTTTCTTCGTCCCGAATCATGAACGTGAAGCTTGAAGTTTCGACATCTGATTCCACGTGAAATGACTGGTGACCTAACCCGATGTCGACGTAGATAATATCAAGCAAAGGTTGAGAGTATATTACCTTCACCCATTTTTGCACTTCGGGTTCTGTTTCGCTGCAATAAATATAGTTTTTATTAAGTCCTTAGTAAAGTGCACCAGACAAACATTACCGGCAATTCATGGTGTGTACTACATAAAAGACAATAAAAGGCCGGTAGCAGCCGACAAGCCAAAACCACCGTCTTATCTGGTATGCATAGGAAAAATAAAATAGGGGGACTTGACTGAACCGCGTTATATCGAATGTCGCTTTATAACGGGCATAGACTGTATGATGTACATCATGTGTACTAACAAGCAAACTCACCTCATATCGATGTCTACAGTAAGCACATACATTTTGGTAGTGGACAATATCAATAATCCTTCAAACTCCTCATTACTGATGTATTGCACGATGCCACACTACATTCGAGAAAAATATAAATAAGTGCTTATTCGTGCTTATTACATTTCATATGTATGGACGAGGATTGCAATAAAACAATAATCAACCACCTTTAACACCAAGGAAAATTCTTCGGTTTCCCCCTGGAGAAGCTGCATGTCTATGTACAGCTTTAATCTGTGATCGACTTGTGTGAAATCGTCATAGTTAAACTTCATCCCTGACGAATTGCCTGCACCTGGTGACCCACGACAGCTGTTCTCGGATACTGAGTATTTAAGGCCTGATTTATCGGTTGCTATTTCCCCTGAGTTGTTGTTGGATTGGTCTGTAGTCAGACGGGATATATCTCCGGATCCGCTGGAGAAACTGTGGAAGCTATTACTGTCCGCTTCAGGCCTGGAGCTGGGCTGGAATTTATCGTCCGAGACGCTGCCATATATCGATGGCTCGTTATCCACATTATCTCCTTCATTCAGAACGTTCTCATAAACCGAACTGACGAGGCTGTTTACCATCTTACTGCTCATGGATCCGCACGGACTCAGATCTTGTGCCGGATCACTCAGCGGACCTGCACTGTGTATATTCTTTGGTTCGAGCTTCGCACTCAGCAATCCTTCTCTCATCGTTCTCTCTGATTCTGTATTCACAGGAGTCCCCATCATGCTGCTAGCTTCAGAGGAGCTGGGTGATTTGAAAACTTCAAGGGGAGTTGGTAGAATGGTTATATCATTATTGGTAGGTGAGGGTTTCCCCTCCAACAGGGAGCTAGGGCGACTTGGGTCGCTACTAAGTATGAGTATGTCGCTGTCGGTTACCGAGGGGCGAGCGCTGGGGTTGGAAAAAACAGTGATGTCACTTCCTGTCAGTACACTGATATCACTCCCTGTCGTGTATCCCGAAGCAGACGACTCCTGTCGGTCCAGCACAATAATGTCACTTTCCACAGACTGTAGTCTCTGCGCACGCCGTCCCGGACCTTGTAATTTCTTCAGGTCCTGGGAGGATCTGTTTTTTCTCATGTCGCGTTTCTCACCCGCCTCTCCGTATCGAGAGAGCAAAGTTCCTGACACGGATCGAGCCATCCCACCCTTGACCGATTCCTTAGAATTCTGATTGGTGTTGAGCGCTATGTGGCCGTTACTCGAACTAGACGAGGCCTTGGAATTAATGGCAAGATCTGAGCCCGACGATATCGCAGATAGGTAAGGGGTTTGGCACGATTGGAATGATGAGTCCGAGTTGATGGAGTGAGTGTCGCATGTTCTCACGGTTACACAATTCACATCATCCGGGTTTCTGAAACAAATAAATATAAAAATCATGAATATGCACATGGGTGTACACTGATTTAGCTGTGTAAACGAGCTAATAATTCGGATGTGTCTTACAAGTCTTTAAGCGGGGTGGCCTGAGCTAGGGGAGTGAAGGACATATGACCGGACACAAACGAGCCAACTGGTGTGGTGTAGTTACTACCTCTAGCTTTAGCAACTTCGGTAGCGTCTAATTCAATTACCATGTCGCTTCCGCAGGATGGGCAACTGAACATTTTACTAGGAAACCCTGAAATAAGTATATCGCTACATTTTAAAGTTGTCTTTATATACCGCGGTATATATTTTAATAACTTGACTAGCTGTATCATGGTTCTATTACGGTCATTTTATTACCTGTGACGTTTGTGTTGGTAACGACGCTATCCTTGCTCTTGTGTAAATTCTTCAGTTTAATTATTGCTTCAGACTTGCTAAATTCATTAGCACATTTAAGACACTAAAAATGAAAAATGTACGTGGTATTTACAAATTTCAATAAAAACGTTGCATAATAGAGTGAATTGACAACTTGAAATCGCTGGAATTCTGACAATCACGGTAACAACTAAAATGTACAATTTACGGCACATACGGATAATTGATCCACCATTTGCGCCCAATATTCTTTAGCTTCAAGAACAGGCTTTAGAAGAGACAGTAATTCCTGGAAATCACAATACATTACAATGTATACATGTATATGAATATAGAATATAAGAACACAATGGCAACCAGCTGACAACCGAACATTTACTACATGGTAATCCTGCCTTGACGCCAGCTGAAAATGTCGACGCCATATCAGCTGTACAAAGCTACATAATAGCCATCGCGCTAATTACTGTGTAACTATTTCTAATTTCACTGGTGAGGAGCCTAGTATGGGTCTCCTGTTCCTCACTCAATTGTCAAACCTCTAATATCTCAATACATATGTCGCCAGTGTAGGCAATAAAGCATTTACAAACATAAAATATATAATAACAATTGATGACACAGCAAATGTAGACATGTTTTATTACCTCCAGGTCAGGTTTCTCCATGACATATCTCCTCTGTCGACGATCTTTCTTAAGGTAGTCGAAGTTCAACTCGAGCACAGCCGAACCCTCGGAAATCATTTCTTGAGAATGTTCCTCAACTTTGGCATTTAACAAACATTTGATATCAAGAGCTTCTGTTAATTCTCCATTTATGTCCTTCTCTAAGATGTATCTCTGAGTAAGAGACACCAGTAATTGGTGATCAGCGTCGTCAGCCAGACAGACAATGTACGGTTCAGTTTCATTCCCTAGAAACAGTAAAAACATATATAATTAAATGGGGCATCGTCGGCAATACAATACCATGAGAAAACGTCACTAGTTTATGATACAGTGTATTTACAAACAAAAGAATAAATAGAATATGTCTTGTTTGTTAATACCACTACGTGTATATTTTGTATTACTAGTGTAAGAATCGAGCCATGCATATTAGTGATGTGTATTGACACGTACGCATAAATTTACAAAACATAAAGCCATCGTGAAAATGTATGAATAAGAGAAAAGAAAAACGTACAATAGTAATTGAGATATTAATAAAGGAGAAGAAAGAAAATAGAAATGATAGAAGGTTATGATGAGTAACTTTATTACCACACAGATTCGTTTACCCAAAAGTATTTTCATCACTGAATATTATGTGCAAGAGACCGTCGCGATTATCTTTGTACGACTCGTACAACTCTTCCATAGTGTCGATAGCCGAAGGAACGACATTGTTAATAAAGAAAAAGAGAGCGTGCGCAGCTTCGACTCTAATCCTTCTTCTAATAGCAAAATAAAAGTGACCCATAGTCCACTGACTGGGAACAAGAAACTTTCGCTTGTTGAGTTCAACCTCAGCGTCACTCTCAGCGAACAACCCACTAAAACTACCTTTATCTGCCCGTCTCAATTCTACAGGTACAGTGTGAGGAGCTCTCCTCCGTAGCAGTTCTCCTTCGGTCAATTTACTTTCAACGTGGAGAATCTCTATCCCTAGCATAACCAACAACAAGTACATGTATAGAACAGACATTCTGGATATCAGCAGTCAAAAAGATGAGAAGTGTCTGTCGGTATATGGAACACTAACAAACTAGACAGGAATTTTGTAGGCAACTAAAGGTATAGCAATCATACGAAGAGCGAGGATAAGACATAAGAAAGTGCTATCAACACTCATGAAAGCAGCAAATGCATACGACATGCAAACATTTCATTCGTCTACTGTTTCGTGCTGCACGATTCTAGTGCGAACCATGAGCGAGATAAGATTTAATACCAGAGCATATTTACCATAATCGGCGGGGACCTCACTGTCTGAACGTTTCCATATAGATTGGGCATTATCATCATCAGCTTTTTGGGACAATTTCGGTTTATCCTTAACTAGGTTAGTATTTGCCTCTTCTTTTTGTTTAGGTGCTATGATTCTGCTATCACTTCTGCTAGATAAGAGTGGCGCTATCTCGGGCTCTGATTCCATCAGTTTGTGATTAGTAGAGCCCTGTTGCGTCTCTGTAATGTCGGTGCTCTGCCTCAGTTCAATGTTTTTATTCCTGGCATCATCAGCCTTTGTTTCGTCTTGTGAGGCTAACACGGGGGTTGGTGAGATGCTGTTGGTATTAGTAGCACTTGTTTTGCTCGGGAGATACAACTCATCGTCATTAACTTCTTTCTTCTCTTGGGTAACAATTTGCCGAGGAGATTCGGAGTTGATAGATTGTTTTTGTAGAGTCAGTCGCTGCAGCCAGTCTGCACCAAGATGATCTCTCATCGTTTCAATTTCCTGTTTCATTGTTTGATGTCCCACCGTCGTCAAGGGTGTTAGTACGGGGGCTGCGGAAATCGACAAACAAACGAAAATAAACTTTAGTTTAACTACTGAAAGAACACATCGATAGCAAGTAAAAAATATCTTAATTAGGGACGGCCTTTGTTTTAAGCACGATATATTATAAGGATGTCAACGGACACGCCCTGAACGCTTTTAATATAACAAATTAACAAACAGGAAAAATAGTCATGCTAGTACATACTTCTGCTCATACTCTCTCCGTCAGACGAGGCTTCTCCTGGAGAAGTAGTATCGGAAATATCAACATGGCGAACTCTCCTGGATGTCTTTCCCCTCCCCTTTTTATATTTCCTTCGATCTACAGGTCCACCATCGTCCGTTGAATTTTTCTCCATATCATCGACGGTTGTGGTGAACTCGTGGCTCCTTTCCATACTGCTATGGCCAGCCGCACTGTCGGATGTTACACCAGAAATGTATCCGGCGTTTTGCCTCGATTTGAGAGAAGACTGCTCGGCAAAACCTTTCTTTCCTAGCTAGAATGAAATACAACAAATAACATTAAAACTGACACGAGCGGACTCCTACATATTGAATGCAAAGTTGTTGGAACCAATCGAGAGAACATACCTCATACTCTGTTTCCGATACCTTTTTAGAGTCTAGTATCAGTCTCTTTAAAGCAGTGGGATGAAGATGGTGAACGGTATTTGCCCTGTGTTTTTTGTGAAAACATACAGGGTTACCCTCAAGAATCAACTGAAATGAATATTTCATATAGCATACTAATTAATACATCAGCACATGGGCGTATTAATGCCAGTCACTAGTTGTGAGTAAATCAGAATGATGTTCTTACAATATGTAACCATAGTAATGATCCAAGGGGAGCTAAAGCGGTATGGTCACTTATGCAGTTGTTGGCAAGGTCCAATTCTCGCAGTCCTCCCATTTCGTCAATACCTGATTAGATTACAATTGGATCAATTCATCATGTGACAATGAAAACATTCGGACATTAAGTACAGACAAATGAAATACGATATATGTTCTCACCATTTAAGTTTTCTAGACAATTGTTACGTAATATGAGTGTCCTCAATTTGGACTTTGAAGAGATCGATACACTCGGCACTTTGGTAAGTAGATTGTATCCCAGATTGAGTATCGACATTTCTGTTAAATACTGAAAAATAGAACAGACTTTAAAGTATGAAACATACTAACTGGGTCCTTTAAATGGGACTTGTATGGCTATAAAATGGTTCTAGAAATACCTCGAGGTAATTGTCGGTGGCAGATATCGAGTTGTGACTAACATCTAGAATTTCCAAAACTGGCAGTAATCTCTGAAAAATAAATAATACTCAATATAAAACCATTTTGTCGTCAAAAAGCTTTGACGGATATATCAATTTGGACAATGGCATATTAGAAAAATTTATTATGCTCACCAAAGAGGCATCGAGTGCTTCAATACTGTTATAAGCAAGGTTTGCGGTGTGAAGTACTGGCCACGACATAGGAGAACTGAGGTCCCCGCCACAGGTTTCAAAAAGCTCCTTCGAAAAGAAACAACGTTTCAATGTCTCACATCAATCAACTAGTAACAGCATAAAAGATACTTAATGGATACCGAGTATTTATTTCCCATTTATTACTTACTGTTATATTTTGCATACAGCGCGTGCACACTATAACTTCTAGTTTGCTCCTTAATTTCTGTAAACCCTCAATTAAATGGAGGGGAGCCCTTTTAATTTCCAATGACTTTAAGCTTCGGAAAGGCGTAACGCTAGCATGTCCTTGTACAGTGGTATGTCCATGGAGTATCTAAACATACAAAACATCTCCATACCTTAAATGATTCATTACCAGGTTATCATTTACCGAATGACGGATCTATAAATAATGATTGCTACATCCATACATGTAAATACCAAATTAATGCAAAGGACACTGTATGGCATGAGTGGTGTTTATTCTACCTCCATAAAACTTCGATAAAACAAATTAGAGCAAGTTGAATATCACTTATTGTAAATGTGCTCTAAAATGGGCATGTATCGTAAAAAAAAACCCACCTGCCTCCCCTACTTTAAACTCCAAGTCTGACAAATTTGGCATTTTGAAAATATTGATTCTTTATGTCAGGTTTCATTTTGAAACTAAGGAATAAGTCGCACCTCCAGTTCTTCATAATCTGAAACTGTTAAACACTCATCACTCACCTTGAGAGACAGGGTTTTCTGGATAAAATCAAACAAGAACTGCAGATCATCCACAAACGGCAGCCTATTGGAATTACCAGGCAGAACTTCAAATGATGTGTTGAAATCTCCATTGCTGATCATGCAGAAGTTTTCGCAAAGCAGACGAAGGCATTTCGTGGTGAGTGACAGTTTACTCTTACCCGATAGAATCTTTTCGCCTGTGAATAACATAATAATTAAACTCCTGTAGGTTATCATCAGATTAAGCAGCTGCATATGATAAATACATTCTTTAAGGCGAGTCATTATACTCTACACGAGCTAGCCTTTAGTTTGGTATTCTCTCGAATCGTTACCACAAAGAAAGAAAAGTGGTCTTCTGGTGTTATCTGATTTCATTAAAGTCATATGTAGAAATTACAAAAGGGGACTGGTTCAGGTTTCGAACTCACGAAATCAAAGGGCTTCTCTGCTCATTACCATAGCAACCCAGTAATATAAAGACAAGCCCTAAAATGACCCAATAATGCTAGACAACCCGAAGAGTACCGTGACGCCTCTCATGTTATAATACTGTTATATGGTATTCTGCCACAAGTATACGGTTTGAAGGAGATGGTGGAAAAATTATTCTGGCTAACTTAGACTTCAGACTGAACTTCAAGCATCCAGATATTTACACATTGACCAATCAAGTACAACACGATAGATACAAGGAACGGGCGTTGCAAGTGTAGTACCCATGCATCATACCTTCTGGATGCATCCCAGATGTTTAGGCAGAATAATCAGGACAAAAGCTGCTGCATCCGAAACATGATTGTAAAGAATCCCGAACAATAAATCCCATTATTGTATTGTTTTTGTACGTATGTATGATATATTCGCAACTGTTTCAGATAAGATGACCCGCCGATCTACTATCATCACCCTCTACAGAAGCAAACCCTTCAAGGCACTGCACATGAACATTCCCATTGTAGAATATAATGTAGTCACTATGTATTTGAATGGTCAGACTAAAATTGAACCGTCTTACTAACCACTTTTCTTCAATAAAACAGCTAGTTGGTGAATCACTTCATCTTCTTGGGTTGATTGATCCATTCTAGACGATAGGTGGAATCTTACTGCATCACAGAATGAAGGAATATTTACGTTTTAGCAATTATTTTCGTCAAAAAAGACAGACCTAACGAGCAGGCACATGACTTTGTTTTGATCAAATCCGGAAGTTTACGCACTGGCCTTTGTACAACAAAAGTTTCGAATTTATTAAACTTTGGTAAATTTATGTTAGACAAAAAAAAGGTCTATACCAAATTTTATTCATCATTTCTATTAAATTAAATACAAAATTGTGTCAAAAATAATCAAAACATAATACATTTGGTTTGCGAAAATAAATCACAAGTTGTGATAACGAGATTGCCAACTCGACTAAACACAAAACTCAATCTTAATATACAAAATGTGTTTGTTTTTGGTCATTTTCAATACAAATTCTACCCTTTATAGACTTATGTCAGCAAAAATTGAATAATGTATGATAAAATTTGGTTCTCAGTTAGTTTCGTACGTCTAGATTTGGTCGAGTTAGTTGAGGTCAAACATTACGCAAACTACGCGGTGCTTTCTGTCACGCTTCTCACGGCTCTCTGTCTCACCAGCACGTCTAGATCCAGTTAGCCAAAGTCAAATAAGACGCGAACCACGGTTGTGCCTATCACGCTTCTCCACCAACATTTCCTAGGTGATTACTTAAACTAGGTAAGTTACATAGAAAGATAATATCCGTGAAGAATCTCTTCCATTTTCTACATTCACGAAATACATTTTGTTCAATTATGAAATAGTTCATATAGGACAAATGTACAAGGATGTAGGCTTTATTCAGCGGTGATAGTCGAATCACATTTACCATTTGGACTACATGTATAAGTATTGTCTGAGAGGGTCTCTTTTTGAAATATCTCAATCAGGGCATGATTTTCGTTGGGTTATAGAGAACATTGAGAATATAGCATATAGAGAATATGCATGTACATTGTACCTCGGTTTATTTTCAGCGATTAATGTACATGTACAACCATACAATTCAATTCAATTTGCAA
>JAXGGS010097536.1:0-20417 GCA_035585475.1 Armandia brevis | reverse complement strand
GGCTTCAGGCATGTTAAAGACCCCACTGGCAATTATCGAAACAAGTAGGGTATAGAACCCGTTGCCATGGAGAGACAACCCAATCCATACCGTAGGTCACATCAAATCTGATACGACCATAAGGGTATTTGAAACTATATGTTCATGTATTTATGATTGAACCAGGTGGAACCATTTGTTATTTCCGAATGACAATGGTTTTCTTTTAATTTAAGTGTCGTCAATGATCATAGCTGTACCCAACCGCAATCGACAGTTTGCACAAGTACCCTTACATGACGAATACGACATGTTTATATTGAACCAAAAGTTCTTGATGGCACCATACCCAGATTACATTTTTACCGTGCCGCGTACGGAAATGCCACCACGTAATATAACACTTCAGAGTAATAATTCATAACGGTAGGCGCCAGAACTGGAGGATATTTCCACTTATTGCACACACAGTTCACTGTAACACGATATACTAAAGCAGGCAAATAAACCTATATATTAACATCTTTAATATATATATATATTATGTATCCAACTTAACAATCTAACCACAACTATAGCAGGTTTGAGTTTTCGATGTGCAGTATGATATATCACTCATCCTCCTCAATCTCAGGCAACTTAAAACAAACATACATGTATGTATGTTTTAGGTTGTTTTGCCAACAAATACATTTTTTTATGAAAGCTATGTATGATACGTGTACAAGATGAGCATTTAATGGGACACGCGTATTTAAATGCGGTCTGGTCCCCGTTGGACATGCGGAAAATAAACCAACTCTTGTGTGTTCAACTACAAACTGTAACCTAGTCAAGTAGGGCCGATCTTTTATTAGCTGTTAATTGTTACGACGTCTTGAGGGCAGATGGTTTCCTACTCATATGGCACAGTTATAAAATGTGCTCGCTGTGTTTACTTAGAATCATATATCCACGCCTCCACATAAGAACGGTATCTGTGTCGGCTTATAAATGTAGAACGCAGCATCCACGTCTAACTTAGAAAACTTTACAACTTAGATATATATCCGATACAATATAGCCTAGCTACTCACATACATGTATTTCATGTAAAAATATGATTGTAATAAAACAATCATCAATTGAAATTGAATTGAAATATACATGTGTATTCACACTTCAGGTTAAATGATCGCGAACATAACAAAATTTGCAATTATTGTAGTTATTATGGCATGTCCACGTATTAAAAGATATATCTACTAATTACTCTGATAGTGCACTGTGCTATCTTGACACTTTAAGTTCAAGGTCGAATCAACCTCATTTGACCTTGTATCATGCAATGTACATGCTATCGGATGACTGTCAATCAATTAGTATCACCTGGCATCCAGACAAAACACCTAAAATAATTATCTACGTCTAAATTGGATATATCGAATTCTCGTATCGCTGTGTGCCATCATATCATCTGCACGGGCGCGGGAACCTGGGAAATTCCTGGGGAACCAGACGGACCCGAACCCTGATCACACATGTGTAAACTGATCTTCAAAGAGATCGATGGCTAATAGGTGATCGACAGGTAGTCACGTTTCACCTGTGCCAGGTAGAGTGAGGGGATCACTACCGTACTGGGGTACCAGGCACACGTCGGGTGGGATATGTGAAACCTTAAACCCTAATTACAGCCACAATTAGTTCACCCAACACAAAAACTCAATATCATCGATGGTATTCAGCAGTGTTAACCTATAAATCCATATCCCATTTTTTGTTTAATCAGCGAATTTTGTTAATAATTGATGCCAATATATTCCATAGCCGTACATGTATGTGAGTTTTACATGTATAAATAGTGTGCTTTAGGGTAGAAACGTTTACACAAGAACGTAAATCAGTGACATCACCTCCTTGTCTCATCTCTATATTTTTAAGAGCAACCATTTGAAAACTGATGTTGGGATGATGTTAAAAACGGTTGAATTCGTCATTGGAATATCTGTATCTACCGAGTGAGATAAAGCATTGAAGTCATAATGGCGAAACAACGATTGGTCCAAATCAACTCTATGAGAAGACACAGGATATCACCGTCGGCCGAAAATACAGTTACCAAGTCGGAATCTGAGGTAACCGCACAACAATAATGTGGTTTGATGAAGCACGCACAATTCATAAAAATGATACCATACCATAACAAATAAAAGTAGCTAATTCAAGTGATACAACGTCTGTTGAATCATCAGAGAGTATATCCCTCACTGGTTTTAAAGGTTTCTAATCACACAGGTCAAAACACAAAACCCCAATCCCGCTTTTCCATGCTCATCTGAGGCCCCTGTCCCCGTACATCCAAATAAATATGTATCATAATTATAAATAAACAGAGAAATTATGCGAAATATGTATATAGGTTATAACATTGTACAATTTATAGGTGCTCCTGGGGTGTTCCTTTGACATGAATGAAGTCTCTCGGGTTGTCGTAGCACACACCATGTTGAAGCAATTAACGAAAAACGAAAGCACGGAAATGGTGTGAGATAAATTTAGAACATCCTACTTAGAATCGTGACTGGAGATGAGCCCCTTGAAGTGCGATGTCCCCGGCTTCGTCACGACTCCGAACTCAGCGGGTTACTCAGGGCACCCTGGAGCTAACTCAAACATGCATGTCCTGTCTGGCTTGAGTGTTTACAAACAATGAGTCACCATAGTGGACCGGCGAGCGACTGGGCAAGTAAGAGGACATAATACATGTAGTACCCGATCTCAAATAAAAGATATTGCACGATATCTTTTCAGTGCAGGGTATACATGCTGAAGACTGAAACGTATTTTCTCGACTTACGTACAAAATCTGACGGCGATGAACGATTATTCAAGATCTATCCCATAATCATAAATCACAAATCTTACAAAAGTGATCGATTGCATGGCGCATTCAGCATTCATACCTTACTGACCAACACGATACTTTCACCAAGCGTTTTAAAGAATACAATCAATGTTTTATTGAATTTATTGTTATTTTTACATTGGGCCACAATCAAAGTAGGGTCGAAGAATATTGGGTGTGAAGATACGATCAGTGAGCTATTAACCCGTATCAGCCACCAAACAAACGGGTGATGGCAGCTATCGTAACAAATGTACGGCTTTATTCCTTGGGAAACGGCACCTTGACCAATATAGACTTAGCTTAAATTGTTCTGGTGTTTGCGAACCCATCTTGGAATTTCGTTCCCCTGCTAGATTCGTAACTTCAGGGTTATTATGAAATCCTGTCGGAACAGTCGGCTTATTTAGTCGACTCAATTGTAATTTCTGATTGATGCCCAACAATGTTACCAACATGCTCTATAAGTCGAACCAAAAGTTCATCATAGCCGTGTGAGTGAGATGAACTTTTGGTCGAACTGCGGACATCGATTGTGTATCCCCGGGTTCAGAATATGAACACAGGCCGAGTTGGGGGGAGGACCTGGGGATACACTCTCGACAGAGATCGGGCATGTGATACACTGGCAAGGCCCTGATCAGTCCCGCGACTGTCTTAACTTAAGCTCAGGATTAAAACACGGTTGGTAAATATTGAAATCTCACCTCTTAGCCGCTAATGTACCGGCTATACACAGCGCGACGAGCGTCACCACTACTGTGCCTTTCTCCATCTTCGCAACTTCAACACGGTCACAAACTTGTCAGTGCCACTTTCTCAGCTGATGCGGGGAGGTTGTTGTTGTTGTGTTTAAGGCGGCTGCGGTTCTGCCCGCTCAGGGGCTCGTGTTTCTGTTTATAAACGAGTCGGTGCCATATCTTGCACTTCCTAATATCACTCCGCGCTAAGAATATAATCCTTCCCCAAATCAATAATGATCAGTTTTATGTGCTATGACACAGCATAAAGGAATTACCTTCAGAACGGATCTAAGCTAAATAAGCATTTTTGCGTTACTGTATATTCAGTGTATCCTTAAAAATAAGTTTTTCTGGCGATTAACAACTTGATTTGAGGCGGAGGATTGAGTTAAGAGGCAATTTTTACGACTCTTTCTCAGAAAAGTCGTGACTCAATATTTTGGTAGCTCCGGGAGGTTCAGGGATGTCGGAGACTGATACAGGGTCATCGGGGTTATGAAGGGCTATCACTAGTGGTCGATTCACGTCATTTCAAGCACATTTGATCAAATATCGCGAATACTAGTTTATTATTTCGTCACCAGGGATCCGGAGGGGTGGCAGGTACTCGAATTAGAGGGGGCGACGGGTGCCTTTTAATTTTTATTTTTGAAGAATTTTGCATCATTTTGGGGTTATTAAGCTTATTTGAGGGGCATCTATTGTGTAAGATTTTGTGTTTGAGGGGAAGTTTTGTAATACTCTGGATTATTTTTTCTTCAATGCTATGTGTGGGCCGGCACGCTTTTCTTATTATTTTATTTTGAGAAATAGTGGGTGGCTGGGTTTTTTAAAATTTTAATTTTACAAAAAGGGGGCGGCAGTTTTTTTTAATGTCAATTAAAAAGTGGGGCTGGGGCCTGATAGATTACTTAATAATTTTATATTGCCTAAAGATATCACTGTCTGCAAACGGAAAGCCAAAATATTTAAACAGTGCACATAGTCCCCGCATCAATTCACTGGCATTTCACAAGTCCTTCCGGTTGATCGCATATTGTGGATACAATGTTTGAAAAGTCAAACAAAGGTAAGGCCATATCAAATTAATAAGTTGTTTCTCAGGCCCCGCCCACATGGGCCGGAGACCCCCGCCCCCTCTTTTATAATAATTGGGTGTTTCACAAAAAAAACTGCCGCCCCTTATTTCACAGGGGAAAAAACCCTGCCGCCCCTAATTTCACACGCACCACTGATCATCTGCATTGCTACATGTATTTATAAGGAGCACCGACTGCATTATAAACCAACACTAGAAGCTGGAGCTGGAATATCTACTATTCTAAGTCATTCTATATTTAGATTATTAAGCAAATGATTAGAAAGATAATATATGGGATATATTTTCTTACAACTGTCTTCTTTTAGCCTCGTATACCCGTGACAGTGACAGCGATTTATATATCCGCGTGGGGTACGCCTAGTGTAACCTCTGACCCTTCACCTACCTGGTCTCTCATATTTTGTACTGATTTCTTGTTGGTGTAGGAGATCGGCTTCGTTTATCTTGGAGATATTGACGTTGACAACAGGCCATGCGAAGAGGAAGCCCCCATATATCACTATGATTACGACTTTCTCGGTGTCGGAGTGGTTGACAGGCCAATAATGGCACTAGATGGTAATTAAATGATACCGAAATGAATGATTAAGTCCAGACCCGTGTATGTAGTGGCCATTCATCGTACTCATTACAACCCTAATAATAAAACACATTTCCATGGTGATTGATACTCAACCCTAACTTTGTACTTATTAATTTGCCCGATTGCTTGCATGTTGAATATGAATCAGCCCCGTTTTTGTTTTTGTTTAGATTAAGTTTTAGCGAAATGAAACTATAGACGGACCCACATGTACTTCTACCATGCTTCCCATGCATGTGATGTAATGTAGGCACTTTTATGTGCCTACCTAATATACGGATGTTCTTTGAAGCATGTGCCAATGTTATAAGTGTTATTAGTATTTTGAAGACTATTTTCATTTATTGGTTTTCAATAATTATTTTTGAATATCATAGTTGATGATATATTTCGCTTCTCATGATAGCAAATGCCATTATTACCCTCAAAGAATTAGTACGTCCCGTCCAATTCTACGTAATTGCTTTGTAATTACAACTCTCATATATTCATAAACATGATGCGTACTACTTTCATGATAATAGGGTACTACTATAATGGTGTAGAATAGCGCAGTAAATCAAATGCTCACTTTTCGTCTTAACTAGAATGAATTATGTAGAAGTGTTGTGTTGTAATTTTGCGGACAAGGCTTTTCAGTGTTGAACGAGCACTACTTCTGTCTTGTTACAGGTGCGCCCAGACCACAGGCTGGTCCCGTCATGGCAGAGGCTGACGTACTGGACTCAGCTGAGACTGCCCCGCCACAAGTGGAAGTCAGAAACTACTTCCCTGAAACATGGCTCTGGGATCTCCATAAAGTCGGCGAGTGAGTGCGAGAGGCTTCACATATCTATAATTGCTACTTGTTACAGTGACAAAACATGTTTTAGGCTGCGTAAAATAAATGATTACAGGCTTTTTTTGCTTGAGAAAGGGGTGCGGGCGGCAGATGTTTATTTTGGGGCTTTTTGCCAGGGACAGTGCGGCATATTTTTTTTCTAAAATGAAATAGGGGATGTGTCAGTTCCTTTTTTTTGGGGGGGAGAGTAGGGTGCGGGGGTAAATTTTTGGCGTTATTTACTTGAAATCGGTAATGTGGCAGCCGAGAAGGAGGGTGCGGCAGGTACGTCTTTTTTGTTTTTCTTTAAAATCCAAATAAAAATGGGGGTGCGGGGGGGTCTCGGGCCTGAGAAACTATTTGATAATTTTATGCAGCCTTATAGTATAACTGTTTGCAAATATATCGCTGCATGAGATATATTTACAATTTGCACATGTTGATTATTTTGACAGTGATGGGGAGGTTACCCTGAGAGAGGAGCTGCCTCACACTATCACCGAGTGGGTCAGTAACGCCTTCTGTACGAACAGTGAGAGCAGGCTCGGAGTGGCCACGCCCACAGCGGTGACCGTTTTCCAACCATTCTTCGTCTCCTTCACCCTGCCCTACTCGGTCGTCAGATGAGAAAAGGTCAAGCTGCCCGTCACCGTCTTCAATTACCTGTCTGAGTGCCTCATGGTAAGTCTCATGTCTCATTCAATAATTGCTCACATTTTTATGTCTCGTGAAAGATGAAGATGAACAATCACCAGACAGCCCTCAACAACAGAATTGAAAATAAGCAGACAGAAAAAAACAGAAAAGTAAAGAAGCAAAAGGTGTTTAACGAAGGGCTAAGACAAGGAAGGAAGAGTAGACAAGTATTGTATTTAGGTTGGGAATCAATTTTAAAGGGTCAAGGTTACTAAAGGTCGAATCGTTTTGGATAAAATGGGGGGGGGGAGGAGGTCAGTAGAGGTCAGAAAAACATGTCACCAATATATCACAATTTGTGTCTATAGAGTATCCCCAAAATCATCTGGAGTAGTTCTATAGCATGTCCCTTGTGGCACGATTTGATTCTATATTTTTGCATCTGTGACATGCTATAGTACTGCTACATCATGTCAACTCTATTGGTGTAATGGTGACATGTCACTTGTGACAATTGTGACACTGGGTAAACATTCTATAGATTGTCCCGTGTTAGGTGGGAAAGGTCAAGCTGCCCGTCACCGTCTTCAATTACCTGTCTGAGTGCCTCGTGGTAAGTCTTGTGTCTCGATCAACAATTGCTCACCTTTTTATGTCACGTTCAATAATTGCTCAATTTTTTATGTCTCGTTCAATAATTGCTCACAAAAGTTGCCACACTGAACCTTTCATGTGTTCTGTTAACTATGTGTATTCTCAATACAAATCTACTTGTTGTAATTACTTATCCCAAATAGCAAGACATTAATCAAACCATGATATTTTTTGTCAACATTCACAGTAAATGATTAATCCTTTGTAAAGATTTCAAAACAGATTTTAGAAATTATCGGGTTTATACTGGATATCTAGTATATCCGGTAACCTATAACAAGATATCTGAATAATTAATATAATTTGCATACTCCTGGATCAATACATCAGCGCAATGAATAAATGATTATGACGGCGATGCCGGGATTGAGCAGAGAGTCCGCCCTGAACTCCCCTCACATTTGGTACAACAGCGACTCTTCAACATGTACTTTTTTCAGCACCGGTTTCGTATCAATGCACATACACTCTGGGAACAGTCTTATGTTTCCCCCAGCAAATACAGAACAGCGCAATTCATTTGTATCAAATTCAAAGTGAGACAGTTCATTCACCTAGTACCTAGCTTAATTGTTATTAAACTTATGATATTCACACTAAAGACCACATCGTATCTTGTTAATGAATACATTTACAAATGTAAATGGTATATGTTACAGAGAAATTGTCCCACTTGCTTGAGCAATGCTCTAGTCACCGAACTATTATTCAAAAGGATGTGCACGTTCATTCACAGTGAGTCTAGTCTAATTAATTAGTATTTGAATGATAAATTTTATTTATTTACATTTTTACATCGCCTATGGTTCAAATATAAGAGAGATAGCTGTAGGTTAAACAGCTCGTTTACTTGTTTTATTTTTAAAAGTTGTCTTGTTAATTGAATTGAAAAACATGTATTTAAATTTGCCCCCTACTCAATCTACGGACACATTATGCTTAGTGAGAGCAGAACCATATAGCCTATGTTAAACAGTAGGAATTTCCCTTCGATTGTCATTTACGTGTACGGTTGTAGTCTATGTTTCTAAGTGACATTCGTGTATTTTAACTTTGTCTGTTTGTTCTATGCGTGATGGAGTTTTTATCTAATATGCGTTGATGTGCTGGACTATTGAACCTGGAAATTTGATCTGTTTTGATACATTTACATCTTCTTGTGTATGTGTTTTTATTAATATGAAATGCTCAAAATAAGTTTTCGCGTCTTCCAGAATGATTCTTGTATGATATAAAAAGAAAATAAAATCAACGGAAAATGCTAACCTGCACATTACCGAAAATTATGGTTCTTGTGCCGTGCATTTTGTAAACATGTGCAGGACCTTTATAAATGAAAAAATATATCTGCGATAAACGTTATCGATAGTAAATTGTTTCCCGAGATGAATTGAATTAACTGGGCATGAATAATAGAAACCGTGATGATATCAGAACATTCGCTGTTAAATCTTAAACGTTTGTCACCTAGTGCCTCGTTTATAATTAACCAGAGAACAAATAAAGCTCAAGTTAAAATGCATCCTTTTGCAATTGTCTTTTTGTTAATTTCCGTGATTTGATCCACAAACAAAATATACCAGCAGGTTGTTTCCACCTTGAGAAACGATGGTGCGGGCGGCGGCTATTTTAATTTTTGATTTCCCGGTCACAGAATTGCAGGGGGTTTCCCAGACGGGCGGCGGCATCTGGGAAACATTTTATTAATTTTATATGGCCTAATTACATTTAAACATGGCTGTCAGTTCACTGCAATCTGCGCGAGGCTTCCACGATGTAATTCTGGAAGGAGCTTCTACCTATTGGGATTAATATGTATTAGCAATTAAGTAGACATAATAGTTTGACCGCAGCCTCCTGGACGCCAAAGGGATCGCTTAGACAAGTGATATCAAACATACCTTGTTTAGTAGCAATCGGCAACCAAAAATAATGTATCGATAATTAATAATCATCTTGCTCCTAGGTGACTAAATGTCTTCTATGCTACTGTAGCATGGTCACAATATACCCATATTTATATAATCAGAAAATTATCAGTATTATCCGTAACACCTGCATTAATAGACTTGGCGAACTGATTGCCGCAGGGATTTCCATGATTGCCGGATTTCCTCATCAGTTTGGCGGTGACCGCTCTAGCACCGACGCGCCGCAGGCTCGGGGACTCAGTAGCTACTCAGTGGTGGCGATAAAGCTCTGGAGACGGCAGACGGCAGTTAGAGGTCGGAGACACGCGTGAATGTAGGAAGTTATCCGCACTCTACCGGCGTGTAAACACGTCAGCCTATTGTGAGCTCGCGAGAAGACATCCCCATCAAACACACGATTTCATTGTCAGCCGACCTTATCGCTTTAAAGGCTGAGTTTATTTATGAAACTTGAAAAGGTCGCGACGGATGGATCTCATGCAAAAGTTTTTACTGGATGGCATAGATCTATCAAAAGTAGTCTGATTGTGTTTTGTGTACCTGAGGATCATTTCAGACTAGTGGAAGCTAACTCGCGTCGAACAATACTTCCAATCGAGCATGCTAAATGCTTTGAGAAGAGTGGAATACCTCAAATACCAGTGTGATATATCTTCATATTTTCACTTGTAGACAATTGTCCCAGCATGGAGTTCCGATATTTTTTCCACAACAGCAGTGAAACAAGATTAGATTATTTACACCTTAAACCACAGGTGTCGATTCCCTACATCTCCATCCTCTCGGCGAGCTGCCTCTTCGGTACAATCGGCAATATTCTGGTGATTTGCGCAGTCTGCATAGTCAAGGTAAACTTTGTGTGTTGTTCCATTGTGTATTGCTAAATTAAATGCATGTCAAGATTGGTATTATATATTTCTGACATATCTTCGAAAGCACGGTAAATATTTTACAGATATGATGTTCCCTTTTGAATAAAAAAAATTGAGTAGGCATGGATGCATGATTGTTCGCGCCCATTTCATAAATATTAATTTGTGATCGTGGTGATATATTAGGGACGTCATTGGAATAATTGTACTAATTCGGGTTTGTAATTCATATAATTATGTGTTAAAACACAATTTCTCAAAGCGAATCAATTTGCTTTCCATAACTGCTCCATCGATGATACATGATTATCCTTTCCAACACCTATTGATAACCAGGGAAAAGCGCAAATATTCCGCACAGCTGGGTATTAATGACTGTCAGTATCAAGTGGGTGCGCACTGTTTGAATTAAAATTTTAGGTAGCAGGATATCACTTCCGGAAGTGCCAATTACTTAGTTAAATCATTGCTATCAACACTAGCGATCTAACTCGAGATTCATAAAGTAAGGTAATATTGAAAATGGCCCTATGACGTTATCACAATCATAACAATACTAAGCTGTACCCACTCCATATTTGGAGAATCAACTGACGCGACAATTACCTAAAACTAACCAAACTTTAAATCATTCTTAATCCCTTACAACTCGCACATTTAACTAAAAGAATAATATAAATATAGATACGAGTATTTAAACAGTCCTATCACTTGCTATGACAAATATTATATAGTAACCTGTACATAAAGTAAAGTAGACCTAATTTCACAAAAAATTGTCGATTGCTTGACGAGTCTAGAACACGAGAAATACTTGAATCTTATGACAAGCTCCTCATTGATCCATTTATTTGAAAAGTATTCTACCAAATTAATCAACTAGATTATGGTGTAGATTGCTTTTAAACCTTAAAATGTGTTTGAATAATCTGAACTCGTCTTAATAAGCTTGATTTTTATGTTATATAGTACACTTGTTTTGCTTCTTGTTTTGTATCAGAAACATTAATTTCTGATATTAACATTCAAAGGTTAATCACCTCTAGTTCCTCTTCAGCATAATTATAAACAAGATGACATTCCGTAGTTTTAGGCCAACACGTCAAGTACATGGTTAAAAAAAACCTACAGCAAACTCGTCTACGTGAAACCAATTTTGTATATTTTCATAATACATGTACTCTTTTTTCAACCTCGCAGCATTTGAAAACGACAGGAAATATCTTCATTGTAAACCTAGCCATAGCTGATTTATGTGTGACAGCCATAGTTGACCCATTTGCCATAATAGGTACGTATATATATACATATGTTTATTAGATGTATAGATTACCCGATAACAAGAGAGTAGAGTGCTAATACTAGCTAATACTAGCACCATGCATGCTGGATCGGATTTCCTTATAGTCACTTACCTCTCACTCCTACGCAGCGTATAGAATACTCTGTGATAGCGGTTGGCGTATTCTATAGAAAAGTTTTACTCGCTGTGTAGGAGTGTGCACTTACCTTCGCACCGGCGCGATGACGTCATTTCCTGCATTATATAATCAGGGTAACTTGTTAGGTGACATAGCAATACAATTACAACATAGGAACTAAAGCTAGTGCCGTGGCATCAAATTTGTTACTTTTGAAGTTGACCATCTGCATCCTAGCTATTGTCATCTTATGCCATAATTACAGTATGACGTATGGTCTTCATCAACATATTATCAAAAGTTAAACATACGTCTTTCTAAAAATATCTGTACAACAATGCTTGCACTAAACAATTCATATCGGAAATAGGGATGAAATTTAATACAGTGGGTTATAGAAAGAATTCTTCCGTTAGTTTTCTGAATTTGATACTACATTCATGAATATTGTATAATGCACTTATTTTTGGAGCAATGTTTGCTTGACACGAGAGGAGAACCAACAGTGCTAGGCATTGGTCGGGATTCAGCGTGCTGTTGTTATTGGTCATCGCCCCCTGCTCGATTTCATTGAGCACTTGCACTTAGTGACCGCAGGGGATAGCGACCCCACGCCAACGGTCACTTGTGACGGTGAGGACCGACCGACATCACATAAGCTGTCGTAGTCACTCTCCCCCAAGTGCGGTTCTACCTTCAATCGAAATCGCTGTTCAAGTCATTTGGTACGACATAATTTCATCACCCACCCTGGCCCAGCCCTGTTTAACTCTAGGAGAGGAAGGGGGGAGGGGGGGGGGGGGTCACATAATATGATACTATGTTGCTGTTACACCATGCACATGCACTTTATTTATCACGTCAAATGTAAACTGTAGCATGATCCATATTTTATATTTTCATATGTCTGTATAGTTTACTCGATATAGCTTACTATGTCGGTATTCATGTATCCTTCAGTAGTATATACACGTTTGTAAGTAGTATATGGTCTCAGTGATCATTAGTATAATTAGGTTTAAGTTGATAGTAGTATAGGCACAAGTGTAAGTAGTATATCTACTATTTAGTATGTTAGTATCTTCGTTTTATTAGCTCAGTAACATGAGCTTATGTAGGATTTCGTAGGTAGTATGAAAATATGCATATGTTGCATATGTTCATCAGAGTATACATAGTAAACAGACGAAATGCATACGACTCAATACTGCCTCCATACGTTTATCAGGCATTTTGATCAAGCATTCTGAATCATTAATCTAGAAAACAAAACAAAATACAAAATATACGGCTACATTTAAGCCTTTTTGTACATATCTGTCTGCTATTCTGTTGTTGTGTTAATCTTGCATTAACATCCACCCCTTATGACTAGCTGTAAATTGGCATATATAAATTCTACACATCGACTCTCGATAACAATTAGTTGTAAATTGGCATACATAAATTGTAGAGATCCGCCCTCGTTAACAATTAGTTGTAAATTGGCTTACATCAATTCCACAGTGCACAGTGCTAGATCACAGCAGTGTACTCATTAAGAGCCGTTCTGCGTGAAAGCCACAAAACATTCAGTGTCATAAGCAATGCTTTGACAAATAATTGTACAAATTATAGCTTCATTAATTAGAAATAGGTTGATGAATTTCTTTTTTTCCGCAGGTATCGTGAGAGGAGAGGACTGGTTCTCAGAAAGGGGGGTACTTTGTGAGTTCATCGCCAGCATTTGCTTGACGAGCTGTTTCTGCTCGTTGTTAACCATCGGAGCCATCAGCGTCAACAGATACGTCCATATCTGTCGTCATAACATCTACAACCAGGTGTACACGCCCAGAAACACCGTCTGTATGATCTTCGTCCTCTGGCTCACCAGCTTCCTACTCGAACTGCCCAACTTCGTTGGCTGGGGCGACCACGTGTTTGATAAGAAGTCACAGAGTTGCTTGTGGGATCGGACCGCCGACTACTCCTATACTTTGTTCTTCTGCATCGTTGGCGTCGCCATACCGATCGCTCTCATCTCCATCTGCTATCTGAAGATATTTCTCTTCTATCGCGCCAGCAAGAAACGAGTCAACAATCTGATTCGGTTAAATTCGACACTGGTGGACAAGGCCTCCGTAAAGCGCGTGAAGGAGTCGATGAAGCTCGCCCGAACTCTGTTCGCTATTTTTCTAGCGTTCGCTCTCAGCTGGGCCCCGGTCGCGATCTGCGTTCTCGTCGATATTAACGACTCGTGGCCGTCGGAGCCCCATCTCTTCGCTGTCCTCCTGGCACACAGCAGCTCAAGCGTTAACTGCATCATTTACGGGCTGACGAACGCACACTTCAGGAAGGGCTACAGCATGCTGCTCAGCTTGGCGAAGCTGAGACGGCCAGACAGCCAACAGAGGCTTTCACACGAAGAGGAGAACTTCGAGTTAATAACAGGCCTCACCAAAAACATTCAAATAGGTGACTCGACCATGGTGCACCTAACTTAGAAGCGTGGTTTGTTAGTATACTATCAGATAAACCGTACATTTGTATCGTCATCATTCTGTTCTTATACTATTTCCTGGGAAGCCGATTGTCAATACTTAGAAGAATACTACTTACAAAGGCGATACGTGGAAGAATACTACTTACAAAGCCGATAGATAATGATGGCATAGAACCTGTTAGCCGAGTATTGATGGTTGTGTAAATAGTTAACAATAGCTCACTGAAAGACGCGGCCAGATGTCAGAAACAGCTGACTCTCCGGTGGTGGTCGGGAATACAACTATGGCTTAGGCAATTACAAGTACACTCACACAAATCATAATCGAAACAAATCAAGGCCGAAATTTATAGACCGCTAGCAGTTCAGACCTACAAAAATTCCCCATATGGTGCATAAGCTCCCTTATATACAGGTATAAAGGAGGAATATGGCCGGGAATCGATTTGTCCTTGATAATTATTCCTTGCCGGAGGTGAAAATTGTGTCTTGATTATCTGCCCTCTGAGGTGGCCTATTTTGGACGAGAATGGGAGAAGAGGTGAAAAACAGGCAAACATTCATGAGCGGATGAGAGTCTCATCCTCATCTGTTCAGATTGGGAGAGTGGCAAACAGAAAGTAATCAGGGTACTACCCCTGTCTCAGGAGACATTCCCATTGATACATCGGGCGAAAAAATGGTACGGGGACCTATGCTGGTTGACCGACCCTGAAATCATAACCTTCATCACATTAATTTATATGCACAGCATCGAAACCGCTATCCATCATATAACTCAACGGATCATTAAACAAGTATGATTCACACATGGTGGCGCACATGGATTACCTATGTTCTTTTATCATCAAAAACTATATTCTGTAGATAACCGTTATAAAGCGCCCCGCTATAAGGCGGTATTCGCTATAACTCGGGTCTATTGTGTCCCACGATTCGTTTTTATGGTGTTCTCTATAACACTGTTCCATATAAAATACATGGTATCCGTTAAAAGGCGGTTTTTTAGGTTTGTCCCCCGACGACCACCTTATAACGGATATCTACAGTACTGTATGCCTTTTTAAGTATGTGGGACATATCAGTCTAATAAAAGTTGTAAGACATGTACTCTTGGACTGATATTGATGAATTAATAAATACACAACTAAATGAATAAATAGTAAGATTCCGAGATCGAAATAACTGCAAGTATACGCAAAGGCATTAGTATAAACCGCAGGTTTACAAGGCTTCGACTTAGACGTACAGTAAAACAACATTAAAACAATCCTACAACCGAGTCGTATATACCCATACCAGATCGAGTCTGTTATGTTTGATATTGAGTGGCAACCGTTATTTCATTAGGTTGCCTTCCTCTCATGCCGGAACACACATGGCAATCAGAGTTGCATATGTGCGGTCTCAAATATCAAGCATCCGCACATCGGCGACAGGCAACTAAGGCCATATAAAATTAATAAGTTGTTTCTCAGGCCCCGCCCGCATGGGCTTGAGACCCTCCCCCCCCCCCCCCTCTTTTTATTAGGTGCTTCTCAAAAAAAAGCCTGAGAAACAACTTAATAATTTTATGGGGCCTAATCATAACCCATTATACATACATGTATTAACAGTTGCGTGTCTAATAAGACTCGAACATTTCCGGAAGAGAATATGGCTATTGACTAGATATGGCATGATCGTCAATACATTGTTTTCTATTTTTTCTACGCATTTTGCGTTAGGACCAAGCAGGACCTAGGAGCATGAAAAGGCACCATTGCATACATTTGTTAAAGATTGTATGTTTATACACTATGATCCTAAAACTTGAGCTGTAGGTCCATGGCGGTCATGAAGTCCTACTGTGTAGGTTTTTGTACTGTGTGGAATCATGTCGACAGAGTATTCCAAAAGAATATTCGACCGCAGGTTAAAGAGTAATTGCATATATGCCTAAGTGCATCAGCTTCTCCTGTGTGTACGAGCTATGAGTTGTTGACCTGATTTGGTAGCGCGTTAGTGATTGGTATTTAGTGCAGGAGCTCAGAGCGCTTGCCCATGGTCGCCGTGACCTACGGTCAGATGTTGCTGAAATACTAGAAGCACTGCGATAGTCTGCTGATTAATAATGATATAGATGTCGGCTCTCAATTGTTGTGAGTAACATGCGAGAATGTCCGGTTCGACAAATGTAACCAACCTGTCTAACTTGTGGGCTAATTTATACAGTTAGAGAAACGTCTTTTTTAAATCGTTGTGCAATTAGGCTGCATAGAATTTTTTATTTAGATTTTTAAAAAAATTGTACCTGCCGCACCCTCTTTTTCCAAACTGCCGCACACACCTTCCCAGCCGCCGCACTCCCTATTTCGCGTCAAAAACACAGAACAATGGCACAATAAAGGCCCCCGCACCCGATTTTCTAGATAAAAAAAAAAGCGCCCCCTATTTTATTTAAAAAAAAAACGGCAGCACTGTCCCTGGAAAAAATACGTGCCTCCCGCACCCCCTTCTCGAGCAAAGAAAAGCTTGAGAAACTAATCAGTTATATTATGAAGCCTTATTTCGCGTTTTCCCTGGTTGGGACAATGATTCAGCACATGTGTGACAAATGCTTGTACAGAAAATGGTCAGATTTATTCTTTTATAATAAAGTGTTGAACAAAATCAGGTATTCTAGAGATAATCAATCATCTTGGTAGTAAAATGTTGAGTAGAAGATTAGACCCTGGGGAGCTCCTGGTCTCTCATCTCATTTAACTCCGCCATTTTCTTGCTCACATATCCTGTAAAATGTACATACCAAAAAATGAATTTGACAGGAAAAAATCAAATGAACTTTCGATATGGATATTCAGCGAAGTTGAACTCAAAGTTATTGAGCATTGGAAAATCGAATGTGGAACTATGTATATATTATGCGTAAAACGTCACGGTTGAAATCAACTGAATATAGTATATATATTCATTAATGATATATATATTACCTTTGTCTGATTTGACATGTGTGAGGAATATTCTGGTGAAGACGAGAGCAGCCGCCTCATAGCAGGGATCGAGGCAGCAGTGAGCGATGGTAGAGTATAAGCTGGCCACGCATGAGAAACACTGATTAAACAGCCTCATACACGGCGTGCACGACCAGATCTGACAGAACGACATCAGCGCGTAGCTGATTCCCCAGCAGAAGCCCAGGGGCACGGAACAGATGTAGGTGAGCAGGAGGAAGCAGCAGTTCTTACCCGCCCAGTAAGCCCGGTAAGAAGTACGGTAAACAGGGGCTGCGCTGTGGGCACCTCTAGGCTCTCCAATAACATCCTCGAAAAGGGTCTGCGAAATATAATATCATGGTCTGTGAAATACAGAATGACATCATTAATTAGGCAATTCATATCTATATGACTAAATCATTTACTATTGCATCACTTTTGTACACATTATTACAAATATTATTGAAGTCAATTAATAAACAAAGAAATGTAATATTGGAATTAACCCTGCAGACATTCAGCCGGTGTTAACTATTATTATATACGGTTACGGTAATAAATTGAATATGCTATTTAACAGGATTTTTAGCACTTCTCCCGATCTACACGAAGCGCTTTTCATTAAAAAGGTGTGTGAAGTTTAAATACTTCATTCTTCTTATTTAGTAGCAATACATCGATTGAAAGTTGAAAAATTTGCATTTACTCAATAATTGGATGGATGATAACGTATTTGATACTCATTAGTTGCCCGAAGAGCGGAGGCGGTAGTGGCGAATAGCGTATATAGGTCATCTTCTTAATGTCTTGAGACGCGTGTGCCACGCCTTAGTCATTAGCGCCTGCTATCGGTGGGGATATAATCTACATCCCCAGGGCATATGTATATTTACTTGATTACATCAAGTTATATGATTTAGATTCACTTAAACGAATATGTAGTTCACGTATATACCAAGTAATGTACAAAGATTCAGAGAACGTATGACAATTGGTAAATAACTTGAATGATTATCCTTGGCCAGTTTTGTGTGCAGGTTGGCATCGGGTTATACAGAGCCTCTGTTTAACAATCGGCAACACTACGCCTACAGGATCACAATCCGTCCTGAAGTTTACTTTTATTTATATGTATAGTTTATAAATTACCCACCTGAACTTGGTGATTGATGTCATTAGGATCCCGGTTGTCCAGATCCAATTTGGCAGCTGATTCGGCGCTTCCGTACGACATTTTTACAGCTAAGTTACAGCTAAAACTCGGCTACTGTTACTAAACGAGGTGCTGATTACAGGACTGCGGTGCTATGAATAGTCTATGAATAGGGAACAGTGATGGTATAGACTAAGCGTTAAATGTGTACAGAGAGACGGGGCCTGGCACTGCCAATACGTGGTGCCAGCGTTATCTCTGTGTGTGATCATCACGAGCCAGGCCCGGGGAGGCAGGCAAGGCAAACGGTTGCTATGATAAACAACGTATGGCCAACATATACATCGTGCATTCCATGTATGTCAAATCTTGAAAACCAAATGTTGACTGAAACAATGAATATGATATCAAGACTCTATCCTCTATGGGGAAACTGGTATCATTTGTATACGGTAGGGTCTGTTCTAAGCTGCGCAATCATGGTTGGGTCTGTTTTTGGGCCAAAAGTTTGATGGGTTAACTTTGAATTTTGCCCAGCATCGTAAGGGCGATTATTTCCAAGGCTGACGATCATAGGGATAGCTAATTTCAATTTCAATTTGCCATTGTTCCAAACTTGAAGCTACAAGGACTTGATTTGTAAAACATACATCGACGGTTATACGTTGATGTCTCATCAGGACACGGAAACAGTTCTCAGGTTTGTATTGGATTCAAACACGGGGACGACTGAAAAGAAAATACAACGTTGAATGCCAACAGGTTTGACCGTCATTACCGCTCCGACCGGGGCACCATTTAATCCGGAAACACAGTTGGCTGGTTAGTATACGCACGTCTATAATTAAACCACGCTCGCTCCGGGGACGGACATAAGCAAACAGTTAACGGAGTTAACATAGTCTCAGTCATACCGTGAAGATGACATATAGTTCTGATGGGTGTGAGTGGCTGGTCAACATAATTTTCTTAAGCCAAGCTGGAGTGTGAAAACTTGTATTTTCAACCTGCATGAGGAGTACGGCAGCGTTCCTTTGCAGCTTACAGGGTGAAGCAGCCTGAGGGTGCAGTACATATAGCTCTTAACTTAAAATTGGTCAAAAACAGTAAAGCTCTTAATTATGATGTACCACGAAGTATTAAATAAATGTATGCCAACCTCCACTTCCCCAATTCAGCTTCCAAAGTTGGTTGCTCGGCATGAATTGGGGAAGTGGAGGTTGGCATACATTTATTTAATACTTTTATCAATACTAATTCATTATCGAATTTGGGGGTTGCATGCGTATTTCTTTATTTTATTCATAATACCAATATTTAGGAGAATTGGGGGTTTCTTTAAAAGACCCATATAAGCCATTGTTTGGCTTAGCTTAAATCTCAATAACTATAACTAATAATTCGTACTCCCCAGGCCACTCATTATACATCATCGATTTATCATTATTAAGATTGCCAACAAATGGTACCAACATTGAGAACGAAAGTGTAGGAAAATGCAGGGAACATACAAAAATGACGGTAATGGCATATATAGAGGAAAAACTGAGAAAACGAGTTTTATTTTGCTTCAATGACATATGGGGATGCAGGCTGGCAGAAAAAACAGTTTCACTGTTTGAGATGGTCTATGTTGTTGATATATGTGGATTCATATGTTTTACGCAGCATGTAGCATGTTGTACATTTCAACTCATGGCTGACCAATATTACAAAAGTGCCGGTGTGTATTAAATTGGTGTTAGATATTACACCTAGTATAATAGAAACAAAACAAACGCGTGAAATTAATAATGAATTCAATGCTGGTAGATATTGGTCAGTATTTGTAATTTTGAGACGGCCAGAGAATACAATGAAAATAACCGTAATGTTGTCTTATTCATTCAATTCGTCAAATTTAATACACAAAATTGCAAAGTTTTCGTTGTCTTGACGCATGTTTTATTTATATATTCATTTTTAAGATAATGAAGATTTCGCTTACAATGAACACAATCCTTGAAGTTGATGCAACAAATTTTTACTTGAAGTGATACAATTTTTTTTGGAATATAATAGTTACAACTTGCAATATAATATATGTAATTGTCCCATGAATGAACATACTAACTTAAATTAACTATCCGTTTCAACGGGAAACAAATAACTATCCGTATCAACAGACTATTTTAGCTCA
>JAXGGS010097425.1:0-20420 GCA_035585475.1 Armandia brevis | reverse complement strand
ATTATTTTATATTTGAATGTATAAGGAGGGTCGTAATTATTGGTGGCGGTATATAGGGAGGGTCAAATTTTTATTTCACAAACCACTGGAAGGGTCATATTTATTTTTTGGATTCTGAGAAAAAATCCTCCCAATGGGTAAATAATGACTCATCCCTAATGTCTCTGTATGAAAAGGAGCAATATGCCCTATTGTCCTAGACAATTTGTTAGGTTTTATTGTTCTGGAATAAAGAACAACATACCTTAACATCAGAAATTGTACCAACATTATGGTATGTAAAATGGAAAAACCTCAACCAGAAACTGGTTGTGCAACGGAGAAGGTTCACCCGGCTATATTAATCTGCGAGTGGGAGACAAGCATCGAATTGCCATTTATTCTTGGAGAAACACATTTTGTGGTAAACCAGCAGTGTAAATAGAACTCGCGTCATATACCCTGGCAAGCGTTGGAGAACAACTCAGATCTTGTTTATGGGTGTTTGACCACGCCCTGTCTTAGCAACAACTAGGAAAGGGGAACCGTGTAGGATATGACTTCCGCGATGATGACGTCATCCTGTTGGTTGATGCCGACGCTCATCGGTGGTGGTGGTCATTACCTTGAGCGGTAGCGACATCTCGGTGATGGGATAGCCTGGAAAGTCACGGAGAAAACCTCTTGCGGCGGGCTAGATAGACCGATTTAGACGATTGTGTTAACCTATCGCCCCGACGATACCCTGGCACGATATCAGGGAAGCCAGCGTGACTCAAGAGTGTGTAAAAAGAAGGGGAGGCCAGCACCCTTCTGAAGTGCTGCGAATTTGACACTGTTATTTGGTCATTTAAACTTCAACCTTAAGATCTATGCTCATCTTTAAACGGGTTATTTCCCGTTTCTTGTCGTATCTTATGTCATCTATGAGTAATTTTAAATTTCTATAACGAGGTAGACTGTGAAGCAGTGTGAGACATTGTGTAATGAGGTGGCACTGAGCATCCGGGGCATCTGGGATCGTTATCAGATAACGGTCACTGACTGACACTCCTCATTCAAATCAGTGACAGCGCAGAGAGCAGACGTGTTGAGAGTCAACCACGGTTGTTTTAAGTATGCCGCAAAAAGTCAACTGTTCAAGATGTAATGCCCGACACGCTAGACCGGTAGGTCGGAACTGCACGCGACCCCTGCCTGAGGAAGAGACCACAGGCAGGCGCGGTACTAGTGCTCGAAGAAAAGCCGTTTCTCCTGAGGATAATAACTCAGAGGACGGAGACGAGTCACCGACCCTAACGATCACGGCAAACCAATGGGACACCATCGTAGATCGAATTGCCTCACTGGAAAACGACAAACACTCGTTATCTGAGCAATTAGTACAACTCCAAACCCTCGACGAGGCAGGGAATGATGGAGATGAGGAGGACAACTCGGGAGCGAGTTCAGACGAGAAGATACCGGATGAGAAAAAATCTGGGCACTCTTCACGAGATGCGCGACCCAAGAAGCCACGTGGTAAACACGCTGCCGCGAATCCTGGGCGCTCCAAAGGCAAGAAACGCCTCGAACTCGACGAAGAAGATGAGGCTGTATTTGATGAAGAACTCCAGTCAAACTCCGACTACACGGCCGATGAAATCTCATCTACAGATGACGAATATGAGACACGAGACTGGCTGAAGAAAAACAAGTCTAAAGCTTATTCTAAGAAGGCCGAAGTCTCAGAATCCATCAAGGCTGAAGCCCGTCACCTGCTGCGGCGAAAACGTGCTAAGAAGTCAGGGTTGGTACGAACACAGGACGACGTCGGGGTGCCAGTGTATTTTAAATGGCCACATGAGCACGTGGAGAGATGGGACGGCAGCCGCCCCAAGTATTTCAAAATGACGGCACCCGAGCTACTGTTGGGAATGCATCGCATGCGAGAGCGCAAGGAGCTGAAGGATAATCGAGGTGACGCTCGTGCCATTCAGAACCTGCAGGAGGAGGTCATGATTGACATGGGAGAATACTCTCAGAAAACGATACTCCGAGCACTAGGCAAGGTGTTTCGGGCTATCGAGCTCGGACGGATGAGCTGGAGTCAAGAGCGTAAAACCATGTACATGAAGGATCGACTCCTCAGGCGCTACCAGGCTGATCATGACCAGTCTGACAATCAATCTGACGACGCGCCAGAGGATAAGAAGAAAACCAAAAGTGAATCTAAAGTTGAAATCAAAAACGGCTTTGAACTGTGTCGCAAGTACAACAAGGGTACCTGCTCGCAGAAAGGATACACGCATTTCGTGGGTAATACCAGGTTAAAGCACTTTTGCAGCTTTTGTTACAACAAGGATGGTCGCCGCTCGAATCACGAAGAGATCAATTGCACCGTGAAGAAAGGTGAATCAGCCCGGGATTCACCGCACAGTGAGCAGTAAAACAAAACGTATGTGTAGTTAGCTATTTTCCAGCACCAAGTAGCAGCAGATCTCTCGATCGCTAGTACTCATTAACCTTCCTCACCCTCATTATCAATTCATCATACTAGAATGCTGTCAACGCACTCTGCGGTGCCGGCGTCTGCACCGACGCGACGGTACCAGCGCAGATTATTGTATAACATGTCCACGCTCACCCACTTCTGCGCGACCTCTCGACCGGTACACAGCTTGTGAGAAGCGTCCCGCATCAATGATGCATCATGGTTCATCAGCGCTACACGAGCCGCTCACGGACTGCGGCGGGGAATACGAGCCCTGCGAGCAGGTGAGATTTACGGCTGAAAAAGCCTCGTTTTACCAAAACTTCCTGCTTCCTGAACTTCCCTCACGCGGAGGGACAGGAGGGAACTTTGTGCACCGGCATCTTGCACAACCAAGCCCGTCCGCACAATTCAGAGCTATCGCTCACTCCGACGCTGCAATTTATGAGGCAGTCACACGTGTTCAAGCCCCCAAC
Organism: Armandia brevis; assembly: GCA_035585475.1. Taxonomy (NCBI): domain Eukaryota; kingdom Metazoa; phylum Annelida; class Polychaeta; family Opheliidae; genus Armandia; species Armandia brevis. The sequence continues at coordinate 17,492 of JAXGGS010097425.1, read as the reverse complement.
TGCCGGGGCGCGAGGGTGCCGATAATTTCACAATTAAATGTGAAATCATGGGAGCTGTTACTCACCGGCTACCACGAGAAAGACTTGCTGTCTTTCATTAAATTCGGCTTTCCCCTCGGCTTTTTAGGCCACACTCCGCCATCTCAACCACGTGGCAACCACCCCTCTGCCGACGCACACCCGGAGACACTCGCTCAGTACATCTGGCGAGAAACAGACGCTGGTGCGCTCCTCGGTCCATTCACTGACCAGCCATTCGAGGAATGGTTTCATACCAGCCCCTCCATGACTCGAGCAAAGAAAAACTCGCTCAAAAGGCGGCTTATTTTTAATCTGAGTTATGGAGGCATTAACAGCGTAAACGGATCCATTCCCCCAAACTGGTATGAGGGCTGCCGCCGCTCTGTGATTCTGCCTACCGCAGAAGATGTGGCCGACATGATCGTGCGAAACGGTCGGTCATCTTACCTGTACTCAATAGACATTGAGAGAGCATACAGGGTATTTTCCATCGACCCCAGGGACTGGCCACTCACAGGCCTCAGGGTAAATGATAAGTTTTACATTGATAAAGCCGTGCAATTCGGCTCTCGCACGGGAGCACTCGTGTGCTCGATGTGCACTCAGGCAATTACCCGCCACTTCTTCCACAAAACCGGGAACGAAAGCTACATCTTTATAGACGATTTCTGTGGCGGGGGTGTCACCGAGATGTCTGCATGGGATGCTTACATCGGTCTGCTGGGGCAGATCTTTAGCCTCGGACTTGACGTTTCCCAGAAAAAATGTGTTGCTCCTACTCAAATCCTCACATGGATTGGAGTGGAGTTTAACACAGCCACACTCGAGATGCGAATCACTCCAGAGAAGGTGTCGGAAGTTAGAGCCGTAATCATCACGTGGCTCGGTCGCACCGACAGGATCTCACTTAAGGAGATAGATTCACTTCTGGGACGCCTGTTCCACGTTATAAAGTGCGGACGACGTGCACGGCCTTTCTTAAACAGGCTACAAGGCCTACAACGCAGCATCAAAGTGCACGGCCCGCAACCAATCGACAGAGAAGCGCGGAGAGACCTTCTCTGGTTGGCACATTTCCTGACCCGTTTTAACGGGCTCAGACTTCTCACACCAGCAAGGCCACACCACACTCTGCTTGTGGACGCTTGCCCCACGGGTGCTGGGGGACTCCTCGGGGACGTCGGCTACTGGGTGACGTTCCCAGGTTGGTTCAGAGCACATCAATTTCACATCAATTTGATTGAGTGCCTGAACGTTCTGTTCGCCGTCAGGTTCTTCTTAGAACAACTGAGAAACGCAGAACTAATTATTTTTACAGACAACGTCACAACCAAAGCCGCGTTGTCCAATTTCCGAGCACGGGATGCTACTCTGTGTGCGTGCGCTCGCGAGGTGTCTATGCTCGCGGCAAGCATAGATCTGTTCTGGGACATAAGACACACACCGGGACAGACTCTCACGGACACAGCGGACGCGCTGTCCCGTGTCTCCCTCGGAAAACAATTCACTGACCGGGTGCAGTTACTGAGGGACAATGACGTCATGGTAGTGCCACTGCCCTGTGAACACTGGCTTCCACCTCTCGCGCTTTAATGACTCCTTGTTTCTTCCACACAGCACCCGACTGCTTACACTGATAGCACGCAGTAAAGAGAGGAGAAAAGGCCACTTGAGACCCGGTTCGAAACGCAACCTAGATGGCCACTGGAGGCAATTCAAGAGCTACCTCCGTGAATTCCAGCTTTCACCGCATCACCTCTCAACCGACCAGTTTCTTGGTTTCCTGGAAACACTTCAGGAGAGAAACCTTGTCCCATCAACCATCTCAAACTATGCGTCGTCAGTCAGGGCTAAACTACGGGGAAAAGGCATCGATTGTGAGCCCTTCACCAACTATAAAGTCCAGGAATGGATGAGCAGCCTTTTCAAAAACGACTCATCAGACCACGTTTACCAACCATATTTGTCCTTCAAACAATACAAAGCGTTACTAGGAGTAGCTGACCATCTGGAGGCACCAGACCTAGTGAAGGCCATGCTGGCCTTTGCATATTTCTCCATGCTCCGTATCTCCAATTACACCGTGGAGGACCCCATCAAGTGGGACAAAACTAAAACCCTCTGTAGGAGGGATATCCGTGTCAGCAGCAATGGAGAAGTGCACATCAAACTCCGCTGGTCCAAAACTCTGCAGCGGAAAGCCCAGGCAACCACACTGTCGGTGGCAGGAGGGAGAAACGAGACACGGTTGGCAGGTTACCTGGCCACGTACCTCGAGCAAACATCGCACCTCGACCGTCATCAGCCTCTCTTCTGTCATCCTAATGGCCAGCCTGTGACAGGAGCAGACTGGGGCAGTGCCCTGGCATCGCTGCAGAGACTGGCCAGAGTCCCACACATGGGATCACACGCGCTAAGAAGGGGCGGCGCAATATTTTACCATCGTCTAGGAGTGCCCATGGAGGACATAAAAAGATTGGGCACATGGAAAAGTGACTGCATCGTCACATACATCCGCCAGGCTGCCCCATCCGCGAAACCATTCTCCAAAGCTTTCCGCAAAGCTCAACCTCCACATATCGCTCACCAATTCGACTAACATACCCGCTTGTACACGGACTTCCGACCGATCACCGATTAGTCGTCGACAAGAGCATGACTGCATGTAAACACAGTGCTATTTGGGTAATAACTACTCTACTTATATGGCTTAGGTTTTACATACCATGAACGGTTATGAGTTTGCGCACTCTACGTTAAGCATGCTCTCAATCCGTTATTGTATAATTCTATTGTCATGTTTAGACGTAATAAAACGCCAAATTTTACACTGTACATTTACATGTTAATCTTAGTCTCCGGGGGGTAACAATGGAGGTAGACTGTGAAGCAGTGTGAGACATTGTGTAATGAGGTGGCACTGAGCATCCGGGGCATCTGGGATCGTTATCAGATAACGGTCACTGACTGACACTCCTCATTCAAATCAGTGACAGCGCAGAGAGCAGACGTGTTGAGAGTCAACCACGGTTGTTTTAAGCCCACCACGCCCACACCAACGCTTCGGTCTTTCTTTCCTTTAGGTTGTTACCCCAAACGACGAAATACCGCAAGGCCTTAGGTTTTACATACCATGAACGGTTATGAGTTTGCGCACTCTACGTTAAGCATGCTCTCAATCCGTTATTGTATAATTCTATTGTCATGTTTAGACGTAATAAAACGCCAAATTTTACACTGTACATTTACATGTTAATCTTAGTCTCCGGGGGGTAACAATGAACTTGTGTGAACGTCCGTAAGGTTTTAAATTGTACAATGTATATGCACAATTTTGAGGAGCCATGTATCAGCTCCGGCGCTGTTGGGGGTTTGTGTGAACTAATTATAGAAGATCGACTACACAAATTTCATTCATAAATTGTGAATGAATGAAGGTGGGATCACCGCATGACCTAACGCTGAGATATATATGTACGGGGTTCGCTCCTGGCATTTCAGAAAGAACAGCAAGGTCGATACTCGGCATAACATTGCGAGGTGTTTTGCACGTTCAATTTAACAAATACGAGGTTTTCACTGAAGGTATTTTCAATTGTTATTGTACAATTGTTATCTGTGAACATGATGGACTTTTTATGTGTTAACAATCAGGTTTATTGAGCAAATTTGTACATAAATTAGAAATATACAGCAATGTCAACGGAGATGTTAGTCTTCGAATAAATGTTGTAAATATTATCTAGTCATTTCCAGGCCTGACAGGAGTTATGATACTTTCTGCCCTAGTTCTGATATTTTCTGTTATTGTCGTCAACAGTTATGTCGCTCAACCAGAGAGTCACCAAATATCGAAAACATTAAAGAGGTTTCTGCTGGGGAAATTGGCCAAACTATCAGACATAATGTTCATCATCTCATATGTAATGTATCCCCATATGAAAAATGTTGACATTGTGTCTGGCAGATCGTGCACGCTGCAGAATCGATAACTCTATATGCAAACTGCATGTAGATCGGCCTGTGGACGTAGTTAGGAGAAAGTTGCGCGGCAGTTCGCACTCCACATAACTCATTACACACTTTATAGACAGTATTTTTGCGTGAATCATGTTCGAAGTCGGATGTCCCAATTACGAGATTCATTATAATCTTTATTTGAATTCATTCTTCAACTGGAGGTTTGAAAGTGGTATTTCCTTCACGATATCACTTGACATGCTTGGACCATATCTTCAGGTGGTACGTGAAGCTGGCATCTGTTTGTTTTCAAAGAAAGTTGTGGTGATCAATTTGTGACGAGTATGAAAAACATGGGGGTTTTCGAGAATAACTGACGGTTTCAGATTCAATGGATTTTGATAACATTTATCTGACCATTTACGGCTTTGTCCCGGCATCGAATGTTTGTGGAGTTGTCAGCTTGAAAAAGGAGGCGGCAGGTTTGTTTGTTGTTTTTTTCACCAGAAATTTTGGGAGGTGGGGGGCCCCCGAATCAATAGGGGCGGCAGGTGCCTTTTTTTTTTAATATTTGGCCCATTTTAAGGGGTTTTAGGCACATTTAGGGAGCATTATGTGTGTAAGAGTCGGTTTGGGAATATTCTTTTTTTATTTCTAGATTTCTCTTTTTTTTTCAATGTTAGGTAGGGGCGGCAGGTTTTTAAAAAAAATGTATTTCTGTGAAATTAGGGGCGGCAGGTTATTTTTATATTTTTCCGCGATTTACCTAGTAAAAAGTGGGGGGCTGTGGGTCTCAGCCCATGCGGGCAGGGCCTGAGAAACAACTTATCAATTTTATATGGCCTTAATAGTTGGCCAAACAGCGATCATCATACTACACGATTTCTTACGAGTACATATTCCCCTACAAACTATTGCTAGTATGTTATTGGCGGAGGCCTATACATTAATATAGAAATACTAATACTAATACAAATACCAGGTATCAGACAGCTACTAGTTTTTGACCAGTGACCAGAATGGTTTAGTTTCTGAAATAGGCATTGCATTTGTGGTAGGCTGGCTTAAGTTAGTAAACTCTCCCTTGTTAATTAGTGTTTTTACATCTTTAATTACTCACGCTGTGAACCTAGTAGCGGTCGTCATAGAATCCAGCTGCAATACACACGCATTTAATGATATGATATTCATGATATTAAGTAGGACTTTACTCATGTCCATATTTGTGCTGGTGGATTATATTATGACCAACATAGGTAATTCGGAATTAAATCTTTTTGGAATCAACCCTCTAAGGCAATCGGCAGTTTTCTGATATTGACATACTGATTTAGTTTGTTTTGTTTATTTCCTTCTGTCAATTTCTGTAATCTGTTCTGCTCAAAAGTTAAGGGATATTCTTCAACGGATATATATCCCATTTCAATCACTCACCATATTTACCTGCCAAATGAACGAACAAATAACACATTGATGAGCAATCAAGATCTAAATATTTGTCAACTGGGCTTTTGCTACAGGAATTTACTAAATATTCCATTCTTATTCAGTGTCTCATCAAGAAAGTAGTAGCGAATTTAAAAGGGTAATGCAACCTCAGTAGTACAGATAGTGGTAGTGTATCTGCATCGATGACTCAATATTAGATTCATACATAAAAATTACTTATATTAACTTCATGATTTGGATGATTGTTTAAAAATAAAATTATCTTTGATCAAGTGTAACTAGATATTGCCCTATTTCTGACAATCAATGTCCCAAAGATCACATTTTTTCATATTAAAGGCGCATACATTTGAGAGTCAGCTTTAAAATTGTATTAAGATTTAAAGCAGGCATTTTCAGTCAATGTGAAGTTTTATTTAATTAGTCTGCAGAATAAATTTTACGAAATTAAGTAAATACTCGCTTTGAAACTATTTACTTTTACACATATTCTTTGGAAATGGAAATCAATTTTGACAGATCACAGATCAGAAACTCCTTGATGACTGAAAATTATTTATAAATCTAGTTGCTCTCCTTTGTTTTGGAAATAAGCATGTCTGACTAAATGTTTGAGCTTTTATGATAATATTAAAATGGACAAAATATATTCTAAGATGATTAAGATACCATTCATTTTAACGTTCAACACTTGTGTCTTCTACAACAGAAAGCTAAACATGAAAAGAAGACTGATAAAGAGGCTAGCAGTCATCAGTTCTGTTAGCTGTATAGTTGTAATAGTTACTGCTTCACTATCTCAAATAGCTGTTCATGTCCAAATACATACTGCCACCTCGTTCATGTCTACTTTTACTGACTCGGTCTCGAAGATGCCAATATCTTACATACCAACATTACATGCACTAGGAAAATTGTCTATTGAGAATGATTTCTATATGTACTATCAATCCGCAAAGATAAAGAAAAATTAGGTGATCCCAATATTTATACATAGGGATATTAATGGTATAGATAGGTTTAAAACAGGATAATTATATGTTTGTGGGGATTGTGTTTTATCTGACAGATATGATTTTATATAAACCCTGATTGCAACTCAACATCGTACGGAATCATAGGTATGTAGAACCCCAATATTGAATTCAAATGAGTTGAAAATGTGTTGGTTCATTTATACCCTATACAAATATTAGTAATAGGTCAACACAAAGTGCATATTTACGATTCATTTTGCATTGCAAAGTTTAATTATAGAAAATGTAAATCAATGATGACCAAAGGATTACAGATATCAACTTTTTCCTTGAATCTGAAGCATTCTTGTTTTTTTGTTTTTGAAAGCTTTACTACCGTCGCATGTTATTAACATGGGGTTCGCATGTTACTAACATGGGGCATAGGTGCCTTGGCACCTCATTAGTTTAACAGACATTTATAGATATCTGTGCATCTGTGCACTTACACATATCTGTGCATATACGTGAGACTCGATCGACCTGGGATAGAATCCAGTCTCATTCTTGTCCCGTATGCAGACCATGAATCATAAAATATTTGTTATTTCAGATTCGGACCAGTTTAAGCCTGTCTTCATGGGAAGAAGGTAATGCAGGAAAAAACTGTTTCCTAAATAATAAAATGAAACAAAAATAAACCAACTTGTGAATACATTCTTGAAAGTATATATATCAACAATTTTTCTTTCACCGATACAGGGATTTCGATATTTCTGAAGGAAAAAACAAAACATTTCCTTGTTTTGATTGGGTAGACATGATTATTTTGAACAGATTTGATGGATCAGTTGACTTCGATCGCAGCTGGGAGGATTATGTTAATGGTTTTGGGGACATAGAAGGGGAATTTTGGATAGGATTAGATTGCATTCACCTATTAACTGCTTTTGGTACATACTACCTGCAAGTTGACATTTCTTTTTTTGATCAAACCCCAAATCCAAATAGACGCGCTGAGTACCTATTTTTTCATGTTGGCAATAGTTCACAACAATACCCACTGTCTTTAGTGGGATATCTACTATCTACGCCCGGTCGGGCAGTAGATGGGATAAGAGACAAAGTGTTTGACAAATTTTCTACATTCGATAATGACAATGAATTATCTGGCAGAAATTGTGCAGCTGAAAAAAAGGGGGGTTTCTGGTTTGATAAATATTGCCTTTCGTCCAATCCTACCGGACTTTACCCAAACATGAAAAGTGAAGGTGGCAATACAGATGAATTGCCAGACCAAGCTTCAATGCAATGGCCTAGCTCTCATTACAATAAACGATTGTTAAAAAGAATTAAAATGACAATCTCCCTACACAGCCCCAAATTGTACGAGAGAAGTAAGTCGATTGTATGCCCATCAATCTTGTATCGCATTAAGTGTAATGTACCAAATATCAACGATGATTTTTTAATCAAGTATATTAATTGCTGATTAATTATGTTGGTTTGTAACTCACTGTACTACATTGAAGCAGCGTATCAGGATATGAAATACATTTCGATTATCATCAGAAAACCGACATGATCTATCCATATTGGTGGAAATGATGAAATGTATGATATGTCGATCACAATTATTTGTTGCTTTATCAAATGAATAAAATATGGAAATGATATTTGGTGAACATTGAAATATATTGGAGTATGTAGCATATTGACAGACCGTGTGAGATGAATAGTGCTATATTTGAACTTAATGTAGTGTTAGAGGTTTACTCATGATATATATCTTTTACAATAAATGATTGACAGATGAAAAATCTCAAATTATTTCATTTAATTTAATATCGCTAAGATATCAAAAATAATGGAAAATTGAGTGTTAGATGAGAATCAGTGAACGATAGTTGTATGCATCGGAGTCTGAATGACCTAGGCTATATGAATTCACTTCTCCTAGACTTACATATCTTTTATAAAACATCGGGCAATGACGAGCCTAAATAAGTGAACTTCCACTAGACGTAAATGTCATAAACGTCGGATATCTGGCTACCCTAAAAAGTTAACTTCAGTTCTGGAGATGCATATCTCACATTTGGTTAAGCCGTCTTCTTCTTGGTCTTCGATGCAGCTAATGTAACGTGCTGTAACTGAAAATACCATACAGTTGTCTATTCAGGCCAGGCAATTATAATAGGTGGTGTTCAAACAGTAATCGTCATACCACACGATTTATCACAAGTATATTAAGATATTGCTGTACAGACAACCGAACATGTCAGGCGTGGGCTTGCTGTTCTGATTCCGGGACCATTATCTTTATGTTCATTACAATGAGTTGACCTATATTACATTAATCATAACCGATGAATATACTGTTACAGTATCGCATAACAATTACATCGAAGTCAAGCAACGAACAGCTACTTCCCTTAAATGATTAGCCCCGAAATTTCAACCTAATCTTCGACCATCTAGCGAATAGCGAAAAGTATTGTTTAAATGATTCGCAAGAGATTACTATTAGCACCAATTATACTCAAGTATGTATTTATCAATAAGTATAAATTTATTTGTACATATATATCTGTTGGGTAATTGGTCGATATCGAAACATCAAAGATAAATATATGCTTAAGATATTTCTAGTTACTGACAGAAAAAGCTGTACTGTTTATATATAGAGTTGTACATGCTTTATATGGCGCAGTACTGCTCACATATAAGATACTCACATGTACTCCTCTACGGCTTAAAGATAGTAGTTGTCTGCTCACATATGATACTACACTACTCACGTATACATATATTCTGCTGACGCTGTACATACTCTCGATACTGCTAGAACCAACAACGTATATTACTGTACAATATATATCATATCAATATTGGGGCAAGTATGGTTACCTAATGAATTCAATTAAATTGATACAGCAATATACATTAATTTATACCTTTCCCGCATCTTCCTTCTCCACGTTTAGAACGTGATTCTCGGTGATCACGTGATTCTCGGTGATCACGTGATTCTCGCTGATCACGTGATTCTCAGTGAGCGCGTGACTCTCAATGCTCAGCTGATAGTTAATCACAAACTTGGCGAGCTGCCTCTTGGTGTCGGCGGGTTTGATTTTATCCACGGCGATGAGACGTCGCTGCACTTCCTTCACGTGACGCGGCATGTAGACGGACGCCGCCCACACCCCGATAATCGCCAGCGTCGCCAACCCGACAAAAAACATCCAGAACCACACGAAGATGAAGAAGATTTCGTTGAAGAGATTCATCGGCAGCGAGCACTGCACGGTGTACGGGTGGATGTTGCCGACCACCCGGATTTTTAAGTCGCAGATGGTGACTCCACTGTCCACTGTTGACCTTGGAACAACTTCCCCAGCACCTGGAACCCGTACATGTGATAATCCATCCCCAGGAACAGGTTCAGCAGGAGAATCTGCAGCATGATACTCGCGAGGTAGACGAATTTGATGAAGAAATACGCAGGAGATAGTTGCCGTACAAATTCAGCCTGAAACGCTTCACCCTGTTCGCCATCAGAAAATTGCGGTTAAGGTCGAGGAGAAACCTCCCCATGTGTTTCACCATGAAACGCATACATTTATCCCGGTCGTATGAATCCTGCTTCTTCTCGTACTCGATGGCCGCATCAGCGATGCTGTGTACGGAGATGCCGCTCCGCTTGCTGAGGACCCCCCACAGCGGGCGGGGGAGGTAGAAGAGGCCCGCCTGGAAGACCAGGATGAGAGTCACCCACTGGTAGTACCCGATACGCCCTGCCTCCTTCTCTGGTCCGTCCTTAGGCAAGCGGTACTGCTCAATAGGGAGAAAGTATGTGTTCGTGGTCCAACCAACCTGTGGAAATATGTTCAGTAGTATGAAAACAGTGTTTTCGTCAATTTAAAATAAGTTTGATGTCATATTCATGCACACAATACATAATTATTTTAATTTCATGGTGCAGGATTCCAAACGCATTTACTGTTAAAAGTCTAAGTTACCTAGATTAATAATGAATAAGTTTCATCAGCGATCGCCCGGGCTGAATGGCTGACCTGGAGAGTTCGTTCCTATGACTATCTTTACGAACATACCTTGTTTGTGAATTCCACCATGCTATATGTAAAGTGTGGCGGACACCAACAGCTGACGGGGGTGAAGGTGGGTGGTGGTATTATGTTTGTGGTAATACTTTTCGCCTAAATGTGACTATACAAAGTTGTATGATAATAATCATAAAGTCATGAACGATGTTGTATTCAATTGCAAAATAGATTATTCATCAATCCGCTTGAGCTTCATTGTAACAGAAATAATAGATTGTTTACGATCTCCATCAAATGCTTGATACCACATCATGTAGGGATGGTTTCTTTGGAATTTACTAGTGGGAAACTTGGCTGTGGGAAAAGTATTACCACAAACATAATACCACCACCCACCTTCTCCCCCGTACACTTTGGAGAAGGGAATTTCACCATTTTCTCGGTCTTTGGTGGAAAAATTGTACTGCAGCGGCTTCCCTTGAACCATACTTCCATAGTGCCGCCCATGGTTGGCTCTATAATGCTTGTTTTCACTAGATACTTCAAAATGATTATATTCTTCCCATCGTATCTCCCCAGTCCATGATTTAACTTCCACTCTTAGTTTAACATCAACTGCAGTGGTAATTTTATGCAACGTTTCTAGCCCAATCCAAAATTCACCATTAAGATTTCCGAATCCATTTCTGTAACTTTTCCAGGATTTATTAAACTCAAGGGAGCCATTCATTCTTCTGAACCATGTGAACCAACCTTGCCCATCTGTTTTACACACCACACTGGTGTCATTAAAGCACCAGAGATATGGACCATTGCATACCTCGTGTCTTCTTTTTATCATTTTATAGCAGTGATTTGCCTCAAACGTTTTGGTGCTTGGTGTTTTTGGTTGAATGATTCTGTTTTTCTTTGTTTGGATGTTCTTATCTAAAAGTAAATATATGTACACATATTTTTGTGAATAGAAGAAAATAGGTCAAGTTTATGCTGCGCAGGCAAGTCAAAGTGGGTGACTGAGTGATTTGATTTATGATATCCAGCTTATTGAAAACACATGCTTAGAGTTAACATTTATATATCTACTCCTGATTAGGTTTATGTTAAAATCATGATTACCAGACAGTGTTTCACGTTTTTCAGGGTGGTTGTTCCCAGTTAAATCGATATCATGAATATCCTGTGGAATCCAATCATTTATTGCATGCTTCTCATAAATGCCTGTATGTACCAACTTTTCGGTAAATATGGGAGGAAAGTATCAATAAACGTATGTCTCTCTCAATTTTGATTGCAGCATAGCGAACACAATATAAGGAGAGAATGATCGTACCTACTAATCGTGAATCAATTGATAAAACATAAATTGCCCCTAAAATCAGGAAACCACCTATGTCAATGAAGCTGATACCAACTGTTAATCCGGCGGAGCAACACCTTGACATAATTCTTATTGGTCCAGCTATATCTCTAATCCTTTAAATTATACATGTAAAACTATAAGAGAAAATATTCCAATTACAACGTTAATTTATGCATGATATAGGCATACTACTTCATGGTCAAAGAATGCTTTCACTCTAGAGAATATGATGTATGAACTACAAGCAAAAAAGAGAGCATAGGAATAATTGACCATGCGTGGCAGAAAAGAGGGAATATCAGCACTATTTTTTCAAAATTGAACCCCCCATATGATAATAACAAATAGATTTTATGTGATTCCAATTCAGTAAAATTATTGAAGGGCTAGAAATGTGTTCACGAAAGGTATATAAATAATGTTCAGCAATCTAGACTGAAATACTGTAAATCCAAGGAATGCCAAGTAAAATATGTACAGATGATTTTTTTTAAAAGGACAGCAATCTACCAATGATACCAAAAAAAAGAAAATATCACCAATACATTAAATTCTAGGAGAGCTGAAAAAAGCTTAATTAGTTTTAAGCGACCCACTGTCCGATTTAACTTGGCATGACACAGCACAAATCTCTTAGGTTGGATTAGAACCAACCTAACTGGAATAAGTGGACTATGCAGCTCTGAAATTAGATGTAGTTAATAATACACTTTAACTTAAATTTCTTTACTATATTATGCCGTGTTAATATGTCAGCATAATTGAAACTCTACTTTCGATTAATGAAATGGCACTTTACTGAACTAGTCGGCAGTCGGTAGACTTGAGTACATAAGACAGACTCAAATATTCCATCCATTATATATTGCTCTTGAATGGGTTTTACATGTACATGACATTTTTCTTATTAAATGAATATCAACTCTGTATCTTATATCAAACCTAGCATATGATTATTAGCATTTCGCTGAAACTCTGTAATTTAGTGATAATTCACGGTTTCTCCACAAGGGAGTGAGATGTGCTTAAATTTCAGTATTAAATTAAACCGAGATCACGTCAATGCAAATACGTGATTAATTTATGTTGATAGTTGGAAAAAGTGTGTAGGTTTATGGCATCTAGATACAAACTCAGCCTGCTGTTTACAGTATAGATTAACATTTTCAAATAATATCAAATGCAACTCCGCCGTTGTAGGCCCCGGCGCTGCTCGAACATGGAGAATCACGTCAAGGTGGTTCGTGAATTGCACTTGTGAATATATTTGCGTGTTGATAGGATGATTGAGGTCGTACCTGGTCATCGTTTTGGTGCATAATTTGCCATTCTGAATAGGTAGCTCCAGGTTCGTGTAGGTATGTCTGCTAGATAGGATTGATGCAGTTCGATTGATTTATTACACTGTCAAGGCCTGAAAGAATTTAGGTATGTTTCTGTTTTGTTTTTATTTGGGATTATTTTCATATTATATATGATATATTATATTTGTATATAAGTAGTAGCACCGTTTTACCATTGCCAAGAGGGTGGCCTTAGAGTGTAAACATCACACAGTTATGTGGTTGTGTGTGTCAGAATGCAGATAAGCTAGGTGGGATTACCCTATATAAACACCAACGAAGTCCGTGTATACGCCGCTCCTCTCGCGGACATCAGCATGTGTAGTGCATCTCAAATTGGTGTGATTGATTACATGTATACAATTAATCGTCAATAGAAAATGCGTATGACCACATTTATATAATTCACGCTTCCACAAATAAATGTTTATTATATATATCAACTTTGTTTCTTCATTCAAGTAACAATGAGCAATAGTCACAACTCAACCTGCATATCTGCAGAAAGCTTCCATGCCTAGTGCGCCGCTCACTCGTATCTTATAATCAGCTATAGGTTGATTACAATCGAGGAACCGGCGAGCAGGTACTTTCCTCAAAGACTGTGACGCCAGGATCTCCACCCAGGCCTTGCCGCGAACATCTCCGTGCTTCATACATTAGCAGTGAGGCAATTATAACTTCACAGTTGATGAAAAAATGAGTTGGGGAACTGTTTTGACCCTTCTTTTTAGTTAGAAGACAATTTCAATCAATCTTAGTCGACAGCGATATCAATATATATGTAGTTGAAAAATCAATGTATTTTTGTCATTCTAGTATAACAATTAGAGATTGTGAAAATAGAAAATATTGTTCAGAATACACAGTTTTCATTGTATAATCAGTGTATACCACGAGCTCAAATAAATCATTGAACGGCCGAAGGATGGTTTACATTTCTAAATAAAAAATTCAGGGATTCTGTAAGAAATACATTAGTGAATCTGATTTAACTTTCTAAGAAATCTCAAATTTAATCATTGTTTGAATCTCGGATATGAGGGAATTTAGACACCAGTCCTTGTACCCTCTGTCTGTCCTGGGTACATGGCACACAGATATCTTACCCTCCACAGATAATCACTACAAAATACTCGAAAAATTCAAATGCAACTGGTAAGATAATGATCCGGTATCATAAAACACGAGGCAGTAATTTCCTTAAACTTTTCATCTATTGAAAATCTGAGGGTCATGATATTTGTTCCGAAGACATGCAATATAGGACCATTCGCAGTATTAGAAATTGACTTTTAAACATATATCACATTAAAGAACATTGATTATGAAGTTTAATTATTATCTGCTTGATCAGACCACATTTCAATCAGATTAAACCTACTGAATAGAGTTTAAATGAAACAAATGATCAGATTATTTGAAGAGCACGCGCATGCTAGACATTAGATATCACAGTGAAAAGGTAAATTGACTCCAAGTAGAATGAAACACCAACACAAATTTAAACAGGCCGTTGTCTTTGTTGTTTTGATTTCGATTTTGAATATTATGATTCTATCAATAGGAATGTCATGGGAAGATGGTCAAATCATAAAATTAAGTCACAGTTGGGTATCTACCCAACCCTTGACATCATTTACAAGAGGATGTGATTTTTAATATCAATATCACGGATAGGGTGGGGGTGAGAAGGGTCTATGTACTAAGTTGTTTCCTATCTACTTCTATCCTGTAATATAAGTGGGGATGTCTAATCCGTAATAAAGTATGGGTTAACTATTTTTATACAGTCAGTTGAATCAGTATTATTAGTCACAAATTAATCGCTACGCTTGTGGATCAACTTTAGGTTTCAAGAATGCGCTAAAAGAGTGGAAGCAAAATGAAATTAAGAAACATTAGCAAGTAGTAACAGAATCAGGTTGGTTGTGGTTTGCAGATTCTTACAATTTTGATTGGAATTACAATTGCTAAATGCTGCATAATTAATAAAAAAAAATGAAATCAACCGTTTCCTTAGTTGAACATGAACAATGGAAAGTAGTTAATTTCATATTTACCTGTGACACTGTGGCCAACGGTGTTTATTAGAAGCTTAATTGGAAAGTAAAAAACAGACTCAAGATGACGTGGGCTCCCAATCGTCGAGTGTAAATGCTAATGACAGCCCTGCTCACTGAGATCTGATTCTATATCTCGGTCGGGACAATTAGGTCACGGGTATTTTGATTAGTCCAGGGATGCCGTGGTCATTTCGTTCATTTGGCAATGCTTCTCTCTGTGTTGTGCCCTTACCCACTTCGAGTGCCAACTCGGTTGACACTTGTTGGTTACTAAGATGAGCAATTGATGTGCACTCGCCTGAATACAGATCATCAGCTGTACACCTTACACTGACGTCGATCAGTGGTTTCCTGGAGCTACAACAGCAGCACATTGGATTGAGATCGATGGTTCGAATCCAGGTGAAGTGTGAAAAGCAAGACATCTCTGACCACACATGTTTCTGTCAACCCAGCAGTAATCAGCTTGGCTCTAAGCTAGAGTAGCCACCCAAATGTACCCTGCATAGCAACACATTTCAATAGCTCATTGACCCTTAAATGCACATATTTCATGTCATTTAGGTGCAATAATCAAATAAAGAAGTACATTTTACATCAATATATATATATATATATATGTTAAGTCACTGAAATCACTTTAGAACAAATTTAAATGATTTGTATGTATCCAAGTCATTCATTTATCCAGAGCCAAAGTTTGAATTCAGGGGAGACAAAATCTTTCCGTGAAGGAAAAAAGGTGAATGGGGAGCGGAATATTGGCTGTAGAAATTTGCCATGACCATGGTTAGAACACTTGTGCCCGTTTGTTTGGGGAGTCCTGGAGACAAGTCTGTCGTTGCCAACACAATGGCTTGCGTGGCATCATTTGTGACGTCATCATGTCCTTGCGTCATTGCAGGATGATTGCAACGTTCACTGGTACCTTCGCCATGAATCTGAGAGGGGATTGGGGACCTGAGTGGCACTGGAGGCACACTGCCCGCGTTGATCTGGTGACCAAGTAGGGGTGACACACTGTGTCGTCTGTGGTGCCCTCTTGGGGTGGAGCGTGAATTCTCCAGGAATTCAAGGGAGTATTGATGTACTTTGGGGAGGGCTGGAACCTCACTTACCAAAGAATTCTGTGGTGGGCTCCGGGAGGGTTGGGTCCTTTCTTCTGACCACACTTCAGGTGTGGGGGTCAATTTTGTTTTCAAAGTTTGAACCCAGTTGACCCGAGATTAAACCACCTTTTATGACATTTCTATCACATAAACTTGACTATTGTTATAGGTGTAGTTATGTTATATTAATTTCATGAATATATAGTATAATTTTAGTTCTAGTTATCACTTAAAATCGTACTTTTATGATATTTTATTAGCAACTGCCATTTGTTGTTCTGCAGAATATGAGACGGATATTTGTAGAGAATGTAATTGTGATGTGAATATGACGTCATAGGCTTCGCTATCACTAATAACAATAAATTGTTTAGATAGACATTGCTCTGGAAGTTTTGTGTGCCCTATATGACTTGACCTCAGTTTTTAATTTTGAGCCAAGCAAAGCGCACTTTTGCTCTTCTCTCATTGGGAACCTTGTGAGGTGTAACACTTCAGTTTAGTTTAAGCGCTATATGTGACGGTTGTGATCAAGGGGATGAATGATTAAGTCGTGAGAGCTTTATAGGGTCAAGATGCTAAACCTTACACTTAACAATTCACACTTTACATTAAGCAGTAGAATTATAATGCTGAAGATAGTCAATCGGATGTAAGTTTGCTGAGCCCGGCCATGGACTAGTTATTTTAGGCTTGGTGTTAGTTCATCATATAATCTACAGTTTAAGAGGCATTATGTCGATTGTATATTGTAGCTTGATGTTAAAGTGAGACAAACATGTAATTTTGCATTTACAACATTTTCATTCATTATTCAATTCAAAAAAAAAGTAGGGTGTGGCCTTTCATTGACCATTTTCGTTTTTTTTTACCAAAACAGGGAGTGCCGCAGATGAGACGGAGGGTGCGGCAGTTTGTTGTTTTTTTAATTCTGAGAAAGAGGGTGCGGCATGTGCATTTTTCTTTTTAAATCCGAATAAAAAAGGGGGGTGCGGGGTGTCTCAGTCCCTTGTGGGAGGGCCTGAGAAAATATTTAATAATTTTTTGCAGCCTAAACTAATACTGAACTTTAAAAGGACACATTTGCAACAAAGGCACCTCATATTCAAACATCCTAATATTGAGTGTCGGCAGATTGACCATACTGAGGAAAATTAGTCA
>JAXGGS010097314.1:0-20435 GCA_035585475.1 Armandia brevis | reverse complement strand
ACGCACACCCCTTAGAGTGTGCAAATTGTCGTAGAAATATTTATAGAACACCCTAAAAAAGTCCGGGAATTAATATGCCGTCCGACTTTTAATAACATCTTGTTTTGATGAACTAATTATGCATAGTAATGAAGTGTTCAGGTCATATTAAACAAGATTGTCCTAGCGCTTCAGTCCCTTTCATATAGATATATGAATAGTCAATTCTACGCAATTCAAATATAATTTTCATAATTCATAGTTATTCTTATTATTTCCATGAGCATATAGTATTTCTGGCTTTCATAAACAGTAATAACTTTAATTGATAACATGTGTGATGACAAATCAACTCTGACACATAATTACACTCCGGGTCACATTCATGCCCCTTCCTCTTTTAATCCGATTGTCGCTACCTCAAAGGTTGAGTATTTACTGAAATTCACACGAGAATATTTTCGTTTAGGATCACTGCTGGTCAATGGGAATGCAACACATCGAATAACAATGCAACCATTTGAAGGCTCAAGCTGGAAGGGCATCGAATTCCGACAACCGTTCTCAGGTATTACAAAGTTTGTTTACTGAAAAATGACACAGGGATATACTACTATTGACATGACATAAGGGTATATATGTATACACAGTTTTCATCTGGGGATGGGACTCCCGTTTCCCCGTTTAATCTGATTCCCCGAGTGTCCAACCAATTAATAAGAATTCTAAAACAATTTCACAATATTACACGTATACGCAGATCTAGTAAGACTTGTGGACGGAAGTACGCAAGACGAAGGAATTCTGGAAGTGAAAACAAACGGAACATGGGAAAGGCTTTGCTACCAACATGACTGGTACTGGAATGATCAAGCTGCTCTACTCGCATGCAGACAACTGGGTTATGGCGGAGTCGAAACAGACGATATATATTTTAAACAGCTGGACAGGTATTTATCACTTTGCTTACATGGTTTAATGAAATGAGGACTTCTAGTAGATATTTGACCCCCCCTCTTTTCATCTCCCCAATTTTATTATTTTATTGCATGGTTCAAATGAGGTGTACATGTGACACACCAACCCTATTGTTGTTACTATAAAATGTGCACATTGTTGGTGCAGAACAATAAATAAAATATTAAGGTCTGATTTGACGTTTGCAGTGCCCCTGGAATGGAAGCCAGATTCCGCGCGGGATGTGGTGGCAACCATTTCTCCATACAAGATTGTTTAAATCAGATATCATCGTGCAGCAAAAGTGTCTGGTTGAGATGTGTAGGCGGACATGATGATTCTCTGTCCAGCACAAGTCAACCGACACCCCCACCATCGACTCCATACCCTGAATACACGGAGTATCCTGAATACACGGAGTATCCTGAGTATACGGAGTATCCTGAGTATACGGAGTATCCTGAGTATACGGAGTATCCTGAGTATACGGAGTACTCTGGGAATTATCCCGAAGCACTTAATCAGAAATCAGGTTTCTCTGGACCTCATAACGCAGGTATTTAAAGTTTGGTATTGTAGTCCTAAGTCTTAATCAAATTATGGTTATCACTTTCTCTGCATTAGTGTGTATGTAACTTCATCTAATTATATATGCAACACCGTTTGAATACATGTTTTCCAATTTATCTAGAAACCACAGAAATTAAATTGACGTCATCCTTAACGTTTGTGGACATCTTTGAACTATCGGAGGGGATACAAATTATTGGACAGTCTCCTGAAATGATGAACATCTCCATAGTGGCTGCCAAGGGCGATGCTTTATCTTTTTCAGGCTATTTGAGGGATTCAATCATCTTATCTGATTCAAATATAACTGGATCAACGGGAGCTTCAGTGAGAATCCAGGCTAATAATTATCCTTCTTCTGGAGAAGATGCAGTTGGAGTCATTTCAAATACAATACAAATCAAACGTTGCTCTTTTGAGGACAATTACTCTGGAATTATGTATGTCGGACAACATAGTATACATGTTACAGAGTGCACATTTAGAGGCAGTGGAGCGGATATAAGCATTACAAAATATCAGAGTTCATTGTTACATTATGTGGACAGTAACCCAACATACGTCGAAGTCAATAAGAACAACTTTATCGGAACAACTTTGTACAATCATGCTCTTTATTTGGATGTGTATTTTGATGCTTCAGTAGTAATACGTGAAAACCTATTTGAGAGTAACATAGTTCGAAATAGATATGTTCTTTACGGATATATTCGTGGCCCGATGACGGAAAAGGTAAACGCTATCATACAATATCTACACGAACTAAACTTGAACCTGATAGTTAACACACTGCATCATCATTTCAAAGCTACCTTTATTTTAGAGTCAATTTACCATCAGTGAAAATATATTTCGCAAAAACGAAGTGGATACTTTGATGTACCTCGATGGAAACCTGGATGACTGCACCAATTGCCTCATTGACAATAATGTTTTTACAAACAACACACCTTACGGGTATTTCAAAATTGTGCTTATTTAATCTCGTTGTATTCATAACGGTGCTACTGTGAAACGATTTTTAAAGTGGAATGATATTTTAATTTGTGTCATTGCTTCTGATACATATACATTTTCAGGTCACAAGGAAGTGCATACCGATCAGACATCCACATGGAACTGAGACAAAACATTTTTCATAATCCTGGTTATAGTTGTGAGCTGATGTCAACAAGTTTTGTACTCAACAAAGTTATTGATATATCTTATAATTTCTGGGGAGTGAATGACACTTCAGATGTGTATGACAGGTTAGACCACTTGAATTAATCTTTGGTCTCTCGGGATTAACTTTCTGTCAGAGATATGATCAAGCGGGTGGGCGGTGGAAATGTGTTTATTGTTACTTATTATGGGCGGCCAGGGACATTGCCTGTAATTGTTTACCTACAAAGTCAACCTAGAGACAACATTTAATTTGTTATATATTTCAGAGTATGCAGCTTCTACAAGTCCATGGCTAACTCGGTGGTTACTGTTTGGCCATTCTACAGCAATGGAAGTCTGACTGAGGAAGCATTGATTCAATACGATGCTGGATTGATTCTTGAAGACAAAAATAACATAGGTGGCGAATTGTATGGGGAGATCATCCTAGAAAACTATGTCTATACTGTAACTAAAAGTATTTATATCGGGTATGTATTCACTAGGTTATGCTTTTATAACTTTACGGAACTAATATCAATACTGATTCGAAATGTGGACAATAGCTAAACTGTTCTACTAGACTAAAATATGATTCTCCATATCACCGCATGGGAACTACTCATAGGAGTGGGTTTTGCCAGGCTGTAGTTCACTTCATGTGCGGAATATTCAGTTTTGCTTGTATAAAATCGATAACGTCAATCTAGCTTATAATGTATATGTTTTGGCCAATAAGAATATAACAGAAAGATTTATTTAAATTATCCATGAGATACGACTGAAGGATCATTCTCCATAATGCTTTATATGGAAACCCATTTAATAGTCTGGTGCATTGATACATTAGGGAGGATTCGTCGCTTACTATCAATAACGCCACGCTACTATTTGAGGGTAATATTGGAATATTTTCTATGGGTAAGCCAGATTTTATTTATTTTTGTCTCGAAGTCAAAGCACGAAATTATACATACATTCATTCATTTCATTTACTGCAATACAGCTATATCGCTACACTTTATTATGGAACTAACCAACCTATGTTCAGTATTTTTTCGGTATGTGATATTGCTTTGTTAAATAGGTGAATTGTGTATCAATGGTGTGAAGGGAGCAGTTGCACTCGATAAGATCGGAGACAACTGGCATGGTGTCACCATGAATCCCGGTGGAGGTTTGTCGCCTCACTTTTAGAGATTATTCGTCTTCGTATGAATAAAAAGTCTGATAAACAAATGAATATAGAACTATATGCCTATTGAAATAATACTTTACTTCCAGAATGTAGATGCTGTAACATAGCAGACATTTCTATTGAAAACGCAGAGTTTGGACTCGTATTATATGGAGAAAATACAACCTACGTAATAGACAATTTAAGAATGCATCTTAACAATTATTACAACTACGCGTTACAAGCATTTGCATCCACAGTATCTATAACAAATTCTGCGTTTGAAGGCGTTGGATCCAGAGGTCATGCGATATATACTAATGGTGATGTGCAGTTAACAGTAAAAAATTGCACGTTTTCTGCATTGGACTATGGCGTCTATATACCTTCCAGCCGCCCAAAAAGCAAACTATCAATTTTAACATCAACATTTTCTGACATAGATGAATATGCTATATACGTGTATGCATCATATTCATTTGTGACCGTTGAAGACAACTCATTCCTGAGAAATAAGAGGAATATCTACACCCAGTTGATAGAAAACGTAACCTTTGAGTTAGCTAGAAATTATTTTGGCCAACAAACAGAAGGAGCAGATACAACACATGTCTACTGTGGTGGTAGATTTGTGGATGTTTCAATCACCAACAATGTATTCGAAAATAGTAAAGGACTTAAAATTGACGAGCTCAGCCGATGGATTGACGGTTCAACAACGATAGAGGATAACACTTTCAAGAATTTCATACTGGATACCCCTTTGTACTTTTATACTTATGGAATACGACCTTTCAGTATATCAAAGAATATTTTCAACCACAATGAAAATAATGAAGGACATATACTGTATATCTCAGTATATAATTACTGGGCTTCAAGGTCAGTCCTGGGGCATGCCATCAATCTAAATGAATTCTTAGATAATGTAGCAAGCAGTATAGTATATTTGAGTCAAGATGATGATGATAACCCTATTTACGTGAATCTGTTTGGAAACATTTTTACGGACAACTATGCCTCATCATTGGCAATAATAGACACTACAATATGGACCATGAATATCACCAAGTGTATCTTCTCCAATCCATTGAGTACATACGATCTTGCGGCGTCATTCCCTAACCCAGAGGAACTTAATGCCATAGAGAACTGGTGGGGGTCCGCAGACCAGACTTTTATTTCTGGAAGGATTTATGATGCCGAAGATGATTCGAGTCTTGGAACAGTTATATTCGATCCGCCCCTTGACAGTCCCGAGATATCATGTGCTGGAGTTGGTGACTGCTCAGGAAACGGAGTATGTCTAAGACCAGATTATTGTGAATGCAATGGTAGGTGTTTCAGAAGTGAAGTAACAATAGTGGTCACAACTTTCAATTTTTCAAAAATATGTTCAGCCATGAGTATGACGAATCATTTCAGATGGGTGGAAAGGAGAAGGTTGCAGCCAATTCTCCTGTTCATCTCTCTACAACTGCCAGGGTAACGGTGTTTGCACTGGACCCAACCTATGTACTTGTGATGAAGGTATGTTAGTAAGATGATATTTCCAATGGTTCTTATTTCACATGATAGGAAATTAGAAATTCAAATATAATGGACACACGATTATTAGGATGGTTACCACCAAACTGTGCCCGTGCCACATGTTACGAGAGGAATAATTGTTCTGGTAATGGAATATGTCAGGCTCCTAATGAGTAAGTAATCACACATGTATGATTTTATTAAACAGAATATCGCTTCGTTTATAAAATGTTATTATGCATGTCACTTCATGGTAATCATGAATTTAAACTACATTCATAGATGTTTCTGCTTTGATGGATTTGATGGAAGCTCTTGTGATGTTTGCGGAAATGGCTATTGGGGAATGTCATGTGATCCCTGCCCAAAATGTGTTAATGGCGATTGCAACGTGAACAACGGTAAGGAGAGCTTGGTGATTCGTAAGAATATATCTCTCCCGAGTTTTATACCATTTACATGTGACAGTCATATATCAAGGTTCACATCCGTTTGACTATGTTGCTTCTTATGCCAGGAAAATGTGATTGTACCTCGGAAAATTGGGAAGGTCCCTTATGTTATGTGTGTGCTGATAAATATTATGGGCCAAATTGTTTGCCTTTGATGACACCTCTGAGAATAGCACCAACAGAAGGACCGGATGTAGGTGGCACCTTGGTCCATGTGTTTGGCGATAACTTCCCACAAACTCAAACATTCAGCTGCCGGTTAGCAAATGGCCTATTGATGGTTTGGTATATCTCATATTAGTTTAAATAAACATGACATTACCTGACTCAACTCTGTTATGACATAGGTTTGGACACGTCATAATATCAGCTCAGTGGGCGAGTGCAGACGAGGTTACTTGTCTCGCACCTGCCGAAACAGATGGAACTGTGATCGTCTCTATACGGTCAGCTGATGACCAACCATTTGAAGGAGCATTTGTGAGTAGATCTCTCCCAAAACCACACACTCAATGACCCTAAGGCACTTTGGTGAAATATTGCCATTAACCTCTCCCCCCTTGGCCGTTACTGAGCCGATTTCTTTGATTTTTGGCTGAGGTGAATAGATCATTGTGATCTACAACCTTAAGAAGCCAGAACGAAAAATTAAATTAAAAGGGTTGAAAGATATTAATATTTATTGACCCGTGTCAATTTCGGCCTACACTGCTAGTTTGATTTATGATGTATGTCACCCATTATGACGTTCCCTTTATGACGTCACATGCCTACTATGACATAGGCGACATCACAATGGGTGACACATGTCATACCATTGTCCAATTAGCAGGTGCACGTCACATCATTGATCTGGTCATTGTTTAGTGCCTTAGGGGCATGGAGCAGTCATACTTAAAAAAACTCAATGTTTATTTGTTGCCGAAGTTACTTTGTGTACCATTTGAATTTAGAACAATGTTTCGTATTTGTAGACTTTCAAGTATGTTTCACTGTGTCCTGCAAGTGCCTGTGGCTCCCAGGAAATTCCATTTAGAGGGGTTTGTTCCATGAGTAGATGTTTATGTATAAATCCATGGACGGGAGATGATTGTTCTGTGTTAGGCATACCACCAAGGATAATTCCTATCGTATCACAATCAGTATCGGAGGGGAAAGAATTCACAATACAGGCGTCAATTTCGGAAGTAAGAAGTCCCTTGACATTTTTCAATATTTATAGCACATACAGTGAAACCTGTCTTTGAAGACCAGTCAGGGGACTGAGTAAAAGCGGTCCCGTGATACAGGTGGGCCTAATATCAAGTTTTGGCCAAAAAGAAACAAATTCTGTCCATAAAAATACTTTTTATACAGGAAATAATTCACATTCTTCCTCTATTTCGGCACATTGTTAAAAGTAAATTAGGATTATTTGCGCACCCTTTGAAATTATTGCAAAATGTATTGGTAGATATATAGATCAACCTAGATCAATCGCAAATGCGATAATGAGGCAGCAGACAGCGCTGTGATTATATCAGAACTGATCGCACCTATAGGATCGTGTATTCCCCGGTAGGAGTTCAATGTTTGTGATAGCTTCAACTGTTGATCCCATGTGTGCTCAGCTGCAGATGTATGTGTATGTGTGTTGTGTAGAGGCCACTTGAGCATTCCTTTGATATAATGATGGGAGGCGAGTGGCTATCACACGGTACACAGGCACACACTTCGGAGGTGAGTGCACAGGGGATCAACAGCCGAGGCTGTCACAAACATCAAATACATACCGAGGGATATGCGATTGGTCTCTTTACACAAGTGGAAGGGGTCCCTGGGACCAAAATATGGCGGTCATAATTCATAATTTACAGGTGGTCCTAGTTTACAGGGCCACCTTCCTATCACTTCCATTATAAATTTGGCTGGAACCGACAAACCTGGGCTTACTAGATAGGTAGGCCTAGTAAGGAGGTGGACTTAGGGACAAGTTTCACTGTACCTATTTATAAATATGCCCATCATTAATATGTTGTTTAATTCGGCAATACCAACATATTATGATAGGGCCACTTGCCAATCTCATGGACTGTGACCAAAGGACCAGTTGGTATGACTATAGATCAAGATGGGCAAGTAACATGGGCTAGTTCAGCAAGCCTTGATGTCACAGTAGTCGAGATTCAGTGTACAAACGCATTTGGGAGTCACATGATTATATTCACTGTCACCATACAACCGTCATACACAGCAACGCTGGATCCTGTCAGTTACGGACCCTACAATTTTGCTAGTTCGGTCCTGCTTAGTGGAAATGTTCAGTTTCTTGAACAAGACGCTTATCTTGATGGGTCAAAAGTAGCAGTTGAAATTAGGTGAGCAGTTCTTATAAGTATAGTTTTGTTTTTGTATATTCGTGTAGTTGATAAGAATGAAGTATGTTAAGGCCCCATAAAATTAATAAGTTGTTTCTTTTATTTGCCTGAGAGGAAGAGTGCAGGCGGCAGGTCAGGTTTTTTTTGTTTTTTTTTCACCAGGTATTTAGGGGGGAGACGGGCCCGCAAATCAGTAGGGGCGACAGGTGCCTTCTATTTTTTTTGAAATATTTGGCCCATTTTAATGTGTTTTAAGCACATTCAGGGGGCATTTCTTGTGGGAGAGTCAGCTTGGGGGATATTATTTTTTAATTTCTATATTTCTCTTTTTTTTTCTTTCTTGTTAAGTAGGCAGGTTTTTTCTTTTATTTGTTTCTGTGAATATTTTTTTTGCTATATACCTAATAGAAAGAGACGGGCGGGGGGTCTCAGGCCCATGCGGGTGGGGCATGAGAAACAACTTATTAATTTCATATGGCCTAAGCTTACTGATTTATTTGATCAATTTTGTGAGATGTATGTATCCATATAAAAACCCTAATAATGTCTTCCCACTCTTCGATTGAGTTAATAAGTTGTTTCTCAAGCTTTTATTTGCTTGAGAGGGGGAGTGCGTTTTTTTTTTTTTTCACCAGGAATATAGAGGGGCGGCGGGTCCACGTATTAGGGGGGTGGGGGAGACAAGTGCCTTGTAATTTTTGACGAATTATGCAAACATTTTGGGTATTTTGGCATATTTGTGAGGTATATTTTGGGGAAAGTGTGTTTGGGGGATGGTTTTCCAATTATCTGGACTTTTCTGTTTTTTCTTCAATCTCATATAGGGGGCGGCAGGTTTTTCTTTTTATTTTATTTTGAAAAATTTGGGGCGGCAGGTTTAATAAAAAAACAATTATTTCACAAATTAGGGGTGGAAGTTTTTTCATATTTTTTTTCTTGATATCTCAAAGTAAAAGCGGGGGTGGGGGGTCTCATGCCCACACGGGTGGGGTCTGAGAAACAACTTATTAATTTTATATGGCCTAAGCTACTGACTTTGTTTTGTGATGTGGTATCTTATGTTTCTAATAGAACAGTAGTCAAATAGTTCTCAACTACACATGGTTTATATGGTGTACAAGATACAACATTATGAACAATGGTTCAAGAGTATTTTCCAACTGCCTAATTGGGCGGAAACATCGCTTACTTTATAACTGGCCCACGTCTATTGCGTAGCTCATACAGATCTAATTACTTTCTCAGTTACAACAATCAGGTGGCAGGTCGACCGATATTTAGTGGAACTCGCATCACTGGTCAGATCTCTTTCAGGCCCCGCTGGTCTTTCCGTTCAATTGGCAACGGCTCTTGCCTGGTCCCATACTCACTATTGTCCTGTATTGACAGAAGCTGGTTGCTTTAGATGAATGATCGAATAGCACTTTACTGCATGTGTACAATGATCCGAATCCCTAATTTTAAATCAGGTTAGATTAGAGAATATTATTTCCAGTGTACGCTCCAACCTTGCCGAAAGAATTGTAAGGACAACAACCGTTCCTGGGGGTACTGTTTTTTTCGAGAGGTTTTATCCATCAAGTCGTGAATATGGACTTTTTGAAGCTGTACGTATAACCGATAGTGCTATCTACGTGTATATATTAAAGGGTTGTTATCTCCCTCAAAATGTTGTGAACCCTCATAATCACGATGAATGCTATTTCTAGGATGCCAGACATCCAGCTATCACAACGTTTATGTCTGAAACCAGCTGGTCAGTGTATGGAGTATCGGTCACTCCTAGTTACCAGTCAGTTGATGGTTTTGTCGATGAAGGGCCATTCAGTGTTATTATTTCAATTGAAAATGTTGGTGAAGATCCATTAAGCAACGTTGCTGTGCTGGTATGTGATATTATGTAGTTCATAGGCCTATTACATTTAGTCTATGAACGACTAATGGACAGTTGTTCAGTTTCTTGAATATATCCCTTCAGAAATCAACAGGTGTCGAGCAAGGTATGTCCTTATCACTGAGAGAGTACAATACAACGACTGATGTATGCAGATTTGACCTGGGTGACTGCCCTATCAAACCTTTTCTTGAGTCTCGGGCTACATTAAACGTAGAAGTTCACATTGAAGGTAGTGTGTTCGCAAGTGTTACTAGAATATATATATATAACATGTGCATATCAACAAATGCATATTAGTTGTAAACTATCATAAATTAAGTCTTGTTATCAAAAGAATACAAATGATGTCAATCTTGTCTTCAACATTCCAATATTATATAGAACATTAATTTAACGGAGCCCATTATCTTACAGTTTTATCTACCTGGAATGGATACTTTTACCTCACCGTCATCACATCTGAAGGATTGAGTAAATCAGGCCGTGTAAATATCAGATTCAGAGAAAAGCGGCCGAAACTCTCGGTCACGCCGTCCAGTGTCACAGCAACAGTTGTGAAAGGGTCTGTCCATACAGCGGAGGTAAGTGAACTCATAAATAACGCAATGCGTATAACACATGTTTTTGGAATATTGGTAGTTTACCTACCATAAAATATCAAATATCGGCTTAAATTTTCCAATATTTTGGTCGATTGTATATGGCTAGATGCCCTATCATGCAATCTAAATTTTTTCTTTTCAAAATTGATCATCTGATCATTTGTCCGACCTGTATCGATCTAAAATCGATAGGACAAGTAACCCGGATAAGTAACCCGGATAAGTAGTCTGACTTGTTGTAAACTTGTTGATACAATCATATTAATTCCAATTTACGGTCATTTCGCCTGAGACAAAGACTTTTTGTAAAAAAGGGTGACACAGGGTACTTTTTGAAGCCCCAGAAGGCCCTGGGGGGGCGAATTTTGTGTTGGGGATCGGAGGGAGCCCAAAGTAACTGGGAAAAAAGTCTCAAAGCTCTACTTAATCTGTGAAAAAAAAAGATGATTTAAGTGCCGAAAGAAAGGGTGTTTTTGGGCCTTTTTTTAGTAAAATACCATAGGTTTGCATGTTTGCGGGTAAAAATTGAAAATTGTATGGTAACAAAATTACTGTTACCCATTTATCACGGAAGTACAACATCTTCAGATTTAATCCACCACACTTGACCTTAATTTTGGGTTGTCAGTATAAATCTGGGTACCAAGGTTCTAATACATTTTCTGAAGGCCAATGACGCTGGAGTCCTGATCAAATATGATAGACATTTTCTGTCAGTAGTTTAAGGGCTACAGAGCCCCGTTTCCATGGCAACCATTGAATTTTTAATGCATTACTTTTTAGATATATAATCTTAAATTTAACAAGTTTACAACTATGATGGCATAGATCTTTTGCTATTGGAATATTATGTTGATTGAGGTGCTTTGATAGAAATATAGTTAATTGACCTTGAAACTGATACTGAAGGTCAAATATCCAGGTCAACCTGGAAAATATCAATATTTTTCGACCTGCAGTACTTGCAAACCCCAGGGAATTTAACAAATACAACAGCTACTCACTTCTGTCATATCAAGTGAAAGACAATCATGTCAGCTTTAAAGTGAGGTGTTATTTTTAGGTTGCCATGGTAACTTGAACATGTAGCAGAACAGTAAAGCTGTAAAACATTTTGTGTCAATATGAGAAAAACAACAAGCTCTTTGATTTAGTGTTATTGGAAACATTACAGAGATAAAGTTAATTTATGTGTTTGATTATTAATTACCTTTATCATTTGAATAATTTTGATGACCTTGACAATCATTTTAAAGGTCAAATGGGTCAATGAGTTGTCAAAAATGACCATTTAAGGTATTATTGGCCTTTGTTAAGCCTTTCATGTGATGCACATCACATACAAGGATTGAAATATATCAATTATATGGCGGTTTATAAATACGGTTCATAATTAATACACATGATAAGTTTCAAAGTTTCAAAGTTTTGCATATGTAGGAGAATAATTTTCAATTTTCAAGAACTTTATTGACAAAATGTCCCTGTCTTACGTGAAGTGACCGTTTAATCGCCAATACTTTCTTTAATTTCGGTCCGAATATATTCAAACTTTTTGGACACCCAGTCAAGGTGTTGTTCGAAGGTGTGGGCTATTAACGTCGTTGAATAAGGTCCTCCTTCTAAAGTATGTAAAAATGTGATGTGTCTAAACTTTTAAAAAACGGGCTACTTACCTGGGCAACTCATCCCGGCTTCTTATCCCATGTCTTATATGCATTGAGAAGTGCAATAATTCGATTCATTTATATATGTCCAAACGTATTATCCCTCCTTATATATATCTACATGTATGTGCCAGATACTTATATTTTAAACAAAAGGTGATTGTACGAAATATTGGAGAGCGACCAGCCACAAACGTGGTTGCACTACTGCCGGCTGTGGATATATTAAGCATAGTTGGATTTTCTAAATTTGGGGACACTGGTACCAGCAACATTATATTAAATTCTGGAGAAAATGCAACCTTGATAATAGGTATCTCTCCCGGACTTGATGACCCTATCGAGGAAAAATATGGGACCATAGCAATCAATTCTGAAGAAACAGGAACCTCTCTCAGCTACACGTAAATATTTGATAATTATTATATTATCAAACACGTTATGGCTGTAGATATGAGATGAAAACGCAGCATATACTTTATTTCAGATTCATAATTTCATCAAGCAATACTCTCAATATGACTGTGTATGTTGAAGATGAATACACATATTTTGCCGATGAAAAGCCATTGCTGGCCGGGTCAAGAATTGTTCTCAACAATGCTTTCGCATATGAACGTTATGAGGGAATCACCGACGAATCTGGTAATTTAAAAGAACCCCAATTTATCGTTAATATTTGTGCCTGACAATTAGGAAGCTGTATACTCATCAATCGAGCCGTATTTGTTGAGGCATGCTTGAATGAAAAGTGTCGATTATCAGCTCGATATTTTAACTTTAGCAGTCATCTCATTCGGACAGCTTGACATTTCTAATTTAGCCTATATTTGTGTAATCGATAGAAAATATACAAATCTGAGTTACGGCATAGCAACGGTTAATCGAATAACTGGTGTTAACTTGAGAAATGGGAAACCTATATAGGATTTCGGGCTGCTGCCCGTCCGTCGTTTTTTCCTGGTTATGAATTATATTGTTTAACATATATATATATATATATATATATATATATATATATATATATATGCTGCTGGTGAGAGCTGCTCCTGTCCACTGAGTCAGCTTTCCGGCCAGACAGGTTTTCTAAAATTTATAAAAGTGTACAATTTGATGAATATTTAACAATATTTTAGGATCAGTGGTGTTTTATAACATACAAGAAAACTACTACAATCTCTATGCAAGTGCTGACAAACATACACCCGAGAATCTGGTGATATATGCTTCTCCCTCGGACTCTTCAGTTACAGTATTTTTGCAGAGAACAGCTGTCACTTATAGGTGAGTGTTATCAAGCGTACTTATTTCATTAATTATTATCACAACTCGGGTCATTATTTATGATGTACACATTAATACATTGTATGTCGACTCAGTTGGTCGGTAACACCAGTAACATTTGAGGATACCTATGAGGTTGTCTTAGAAGCGGATTATGAAGTTTATGTTCCGATACCTGTTGTCACCATTGAACCTCGTCAGCTGGATTTGGAGGTTTTAGAGAGAGACTTGATGCCAGTGATCAACTTTAAGCTGACCAACCATGGACTTATAAGAGCAAATGAAGTATATATAAATGTACCAAAAGACGGAGCTCACCCGTTCTTGCGATTCCATATTGTAAGTACCGATATATACGCGATATATACCCGATATATACATTGTATTTTACATTTAAAATGTCATTGCAGCTCAGTTGGCAAATATGTGTTTTATCAAATATATGAAGGAAAATGAGCAGCTGGGGATATTAGAGGCAAATAGTACAATTCATGTGCCTGTAACAGTGACTGTACTGGACGAGGAAAAAAATAAGTTTATTCAAGACTCCCTAGGAGTTCAGAAGTGATCACTGTTAGTCAATCTTTTGTAAAATGTATAACTTACATACATAAAGTTTCTTTTTAATCTTAGTTTTAGTTAATTCATCTTCTATATTTGCAGGGTACCATGTTTGTTTTTGGCCATATATTCAGGTTTCATGTACATATGTGATAAGGAACGTTGGCAACAGATGCAGGTAAGATGTAATTCAGTGGAAATGTTTGTTTAATTGAATCACTTTATCACCTTGCACAACTTTAAAACCAGGGAGGATATCTAATTGTAGGTCCCTTTATCTAACGCAATCAGGGACCAGTGTGGAGTTGGAGGCTTTAGTCCTGGAGGTGGTGGTGGTGGTGGCGGAGGTGGTGGAGGTCCAGGAGGTCCAGGAGGTCCAGCAGTTTTGTCAATTACAGAAATTGTTTTTGAAATTATGATTTAATGACTTTTTGAAATACTTTTGTACATGTTTAAGCCAGGTCCTCATAATTATGATATTGAATATTCCTTTTCTCGCTGTATTCTGTCGTGTACGCAAATGTATATATGAGCGATTCTATCATTTAAATTATGTGGCCACCTGCAGGTAATGGCTAAGAGGATACTAGCTGAGACAAATCTTTCACCAATGCCCAGTTTCCTTTTCCTTCTCAGGTCCCAATGGTGGTGATAGAACATATACATTAACTCAGCCCCTATCCTGCAAGGATTGTCTACCTATCATCTGGAAATGTGGCACATTGCCCTTTCCATTTCTCAATTGTGCAGCAGGATTTGGCGATACAATTGCAAATGATGGGGGAGTTTTTGCCTATATATGGTCAGGGCTCGGATGTATTCACCCGGGACCAGCCATCTACGAGTAAGGAACAATAGATCATCTAACGTGGATTAATCATCTTTTTAAAACAATTCACAATGTGTACTTATAACACACTTTAATGTATTATATATCAAATTTCAGCTGTTTGAAACAGGTGTATGACTGTGGTTCTGGTGGTGGAAACTCAAGAAAAAAACGCGCTTTGCTGACTCAATCTGACTATATCCCTGAGTTGAAAATGCGATTTCTTGAGCTCGAACCCTATTTTGACATGCATTTGTTGGTTTTTGGAGAGATAAAATGGTACCCTTTCCCCCAAGACATGTAACCAGATATGTACACTAATTGATAATGCTTATCAAATATTCGGGTTCACTTGTTTCCTTTAAGGTTGGAAATAGACGGCAGGACATGGCTGGAAGCAGCAGTTATACCGAAGCTAGCAGATACAAGTAGTAGCGGATCTCTAATAACAAACCACGAATTGCAAGATATCTTAAACTTCCCCCTCCCACCTGATGTTTCTAGTGACATGGCGACCACATTGCTCATGGTGAGATATATAAAGTAGTTTCATTGTAGCAATGCACACTTACAACCGTGTTTAGCTGAATAGGGTGGGACTGTAACACGTAAAGACACATGAGTTTGGATTTGACATCTTTAGCAAACTAGTTACTTGACCTGTCCCTTGATAAAACAGGTCCACGTAACGTGTTAGTCGTATTGTCCTTGATTTGAGGCGCATCAAGTAGGGGTTTCACTGCACTACGTTATCCTGGTAGATATGGCACGATCGTCAACACAGTGTTTTCTATGCATTTTGATAGGGAGGACCTTCAGGACCATATACAATGCATACATTTTATAAGATTGTATGCTTATACACTACGGTCCTCAGAGTTTAGCTGTAGGTCTATGGTGGTCCTGAAGGTCCTACCTCTCAAAATGCATAGAAAACACTGTGTTGACGATTGAGCCCCATATATGTAACCTGGGGATCACAAAATTGACAATAGTCAGCTATAGGGCCTTGATCATGTAGTGTATGTACACATGAAAAATACAGATATTATTCATTTCATAAAAATGTGGATCGACGATTTATTAATTTCAAGATTAATATGTTTTAAATATGTTGATAAAAGCGCTGGATTTGCGGTACACCTTCATTGATTGATAAGATTGTTTGCCAATGATACTGATTTAAACAGTCGACGTGACATGCGTTCTCCTTCAGAGGTTGAACACTACACAGACAAGTTGGAGTGAAGGCATACTTGATGGTCCAGATGTAATTGATTACAGTGAATTTCAAATGTTTCAAGGCAAGATAGAAGTCATAGAGGAAAAGTCTAGAGAGGTACCAGGTGTAGATTAATATATATGAATACTGTAATATTACATGAATCAATTCCAAAACAAAATCATTAATTGGTACATAGACTAATTTTTACTTGTGATGCATATTTGTTTTCAATCGCCCAATGATCCATAGGCTGGTTTTGCGAATACTGCCGAGTGGTATCGAGATTTAGAAAACAAATTTTATGGCGCTGATGAGGTAAATCTCAAATTGACAGAATATACAATTTAAGATCTAGATTGAGGCATATTGCAAATCACTGCTTTCGACTGCATTAAAAGGAAGACGAAGGAGTATGTGCCAAGGTGCGAATACAAATAAAACAAAGATTAACCATCACGAGAGAAGCATTTTTGGCAAGACTTGAGCTGGAGAACGGAGAAAATTTCCAGCTCACTAACATCCGTGTGAGTGTTTATGTCAGGGACAAGGAGGCGAGAGAAGATGCCACCGCGTTATTCAGTTTTAGTAAGCATCGCTTCAACAATGACAAATGTATTTCCTAAAATCGTTTCAAAACTTTGGCATGTCATTTTCTTGTCTTTTTGCGCTTGTTCTTGGCTGAGCCATTTATTAATGGATAAATTTTCACATATTTATTTCCATATGTACCATTGTTGAATCATACTTGCAATTTTATATTCCAGCATCTTCTTCTATACTCTGATATATACTATTCCAAAGAGTTTTGTAAAAGAGCACACAATAGCTAATTAGTTGCAAGCTCTAGATCAGAATTAATTGGGGTACATATAGATTAGTAGCTGCAAATAACAATATATATTTGTTTGTATTTTAGGCACACCAAGCCTTGAAGGAATTTCAGATGTTGATGGAACAGGACAACTCGATACCAGAAAGTCTGGATCAGCAGAATGGTTGATTGTACCATATTCAGAAGCAGCCCCCACTCAGGATGTTGACTATGAGATCGGAGGAAGTCTTGCATATTCTGTCAATGGGGACAATATAAGTGTGCCTCTGTATCCTGACGTTGTCACTGTGAAACCAGATGCACAGCTTCATCTACACTACTTTTTGGAAAAATACATTCAATCCGATGACCCTTTTACACCAACGATAGGTTAGAAAATAAACACTGTTATGTAATATATATAAGTGAACATATTTCTTTATCATAGTAGTTTAACCACTGCACATTTAGAAACTGAATTGGATATGCTTATTCGTATATTTTCAAGTTTCCTGCATACTATTCCCTGTTCGTATACCTACAATTAGGTCATTTATCTAAATTAACTACATCAAATCAGCAGGAATCATGTTTCGTTTTTCCCTAGTTCCTATTCATATTCTTTATATTACAGAACCACCAGTCCCATTTACCCTTGGCCTCATTATTACAAACAATGGAAATGGAGTTGCCCAAGATTTAAAGATCACCTCTGGTCAGCCAGAGATAATAGAAAACGAAAAAGGTTTATTGATACAATTTGAAATCATCGGATCTCAATTGGGTAAAGATCCAAAATCCGCATCACTAACAATGATATTTGGTGATCTGGAACCAAGAATCACTCTCACGGCTAGATGGTTGATGACAACATCACTGCAGGGTACATTCTCGAACTATTCAGCTACATTTAGGAATATAAACCCTTTAGGTAAGTGCTTCTATGTAATATGAATGATAAGCATATACAGTCTTAAATTACATGATTCCTTAACACCAGGAAGTAATATCTATTATCTTAAATCTATCAAGGTGACCCTAAGCTTTCTCTTATGGAGGATGTCCAGTTTCATGAGCTAATGCATGTAGTAAAAGTGGATTATCCTGAGGACAGAGATGACGGAATACCAGATTATTTGACTGTTGATTCAACTGATGGTCTTCCGGATAAAGTTTATTTAAGGTACTCTTATGCATGATACGTTTCCGTCGATATAAGTAAAGTGTGTTTTCTGACTATTTTTGTCTCAATTCAAAACGTTCTTGTTTCAGTGATGATGCTTTAAATCCGTTAAATGTGACACTAGGTTCAATAATAAATGCGCAGTACATTTCAGGATCTCGTTTTGAGGTAACACATAGATATATGATAAAGTATATGTTAACTATTGCAGTCATGGTTCAAATGTGTATGATTCAATATACAAAATATTCCTAAACAAATTTCAGATAAATGCTGTGTCTGGAAACACTTCTGGTTGGACATACTATTATCATGAGTTCGAAGTGGGAGGCCAGTCATCAATTGTTCGAGCATATAGAGTTGATGGTTCCGACCTAGTTCTTGATTTCAATGTATGGCTAGGAACAATCAAGAGCAAGTCTTATATTCAGTTGTTTGACTATGTGGAGGCAGAATTTGTTGCAGTAACGTATAGCTTAGAATTTGCCAGAACCAACACTTTCGAACCAGTGTTCATGGAAGATGTGTACAGCATTAATATAACCGAAGGGAACCACGCTCCGCTGTCTTTAATACAGGTATGACGTTATCGCCTTGTTAATAAGTAGGCTTAAATAATAAGGGTCAAATACTACACAGTGTTATATACTTATGTAATACCGCATAGGTATCAGCCACTGATGGTGATGGTGATGGCATCTCATATAAACTAGTTGGACAAGAAACCGATTCATTTAGTCTCGAAACAGACGGTACAATAACCGCACTCACTGAATTGGACTTTGAAGAGGAGACTGAATACACACTCATCATAGAAGCTACAGACGATGCTTCACAGCAAAAGACAGGTGGAAATAAACATATCAAAATCAATCATATGATTTATTGTATGATACATAATTGATATCATGAAACAGCTAAAACATAGGTATGTCTAACCGATTTTCTTAATAACAGGGACTACTGTCGTTAAGATATATGTATTGGACACTAATGATAATCAGCCGGCCATTGAGATCATCAGTGAAAGCAATGCTATTGATATCACTGCACCAAGTGACTTCGTAGTGGCTGTTATTAAAATTAGTGATCGTGACTCCAAAAATAATGCAGAGGTAATATTCAATGTTTTCTAACATGTACATTTTCATTTCTATTTAAACTATCATTTTAAATTAATAAGGCCCCATAAAATTAATCAGTTGTTTCTCATTCTTTTATTTGCCTGAGAGGAACAGCGCCGGCGGCAGGTCAAGTTTTTTTTTCTCCGAATAAGGGGGCGGCAGTTTTTTTACGTTTTTTTGTCACCGGAAATTTATAGGGGTGCCTTTTTTTTCTTAAAATATTTGGCCCATTTTAAGGGGTTTTAGGCACTTTTAAGGGGTATTTCTTATGCGAGATTCGGTGTGTTTTTTTTGTTTTTTTTTCTAGATTTCTCCTTTTTTTTTCTTCCTTGTTAAGTAGGGGCGGCAGGGTAATTTTTTATATTTATTTCTGTGAAATTAGGGGCGGCAGGTTTTTAAAAAAAAAAATCTGTGAAATTAGGGGCGACATGTTTTATTCTTTATTTTTAATTTTTTCCGAGATACCCAATGAAAAGAGGGGGCGGGGGATCCAGGCCCATGTGGGCGGGGCCTGAGAAACAACTTATTAATTTTATATGGCCTAAATAATATCTTCCAATGTTTTAGATATTGGCGACTCTAAATTCCTCAGGATTACCATTCAAACTATCTGCGGGAGGCTTACCTGGACTATACCACTTAGAAACAAGTGGACCTTTGGCAATGTATCTGGGGCATGTGGTGTTACTGGTCACTGCCACAGATAATGGGGATCCTCCTTTGTCAACTCAAGCAACCATTACAAAAGACCTTGTGCAGGAAAATCTGTTCATGCCAATATTTGGTGAAACAAATTATACCTTTTATGTCCCGGAAAACAGTCCAATCGGAATGAGTATAAATGAGATCATAGCAACTGATGATGATGTGGGATCCATTTTAACCTATCAAATAGTAAGTGCAGGACCAATCCCTTTTGATGTCACAAATGGTACAATCACAGTCAATGGAAATCTAGATAGAGAAAAGGTGGATACATATGTTTTTGAGATGGTGGCAGAGGACAACGGAGCACCACCTTCAGGTACAAAATCAGCATATTGCACAGTCAATGTGATAGTCACAGATGTGAATGACAATCCAC